>SNQJ01S0003757.1:37115-51735 GCA_010110895.2 Picea sitchensis | reverse complement strand
GAGTCAAGTGTGAATATCTCAATCGGTTAAGGCATGGTTTTTGTTTGCTAGGTGACCCAAGTTCAATACCCCTATGGTGTGTTTAGTCGGGAGGAGTCACTCAAAAAATCCATCCATGTTAGGGGTTGGTGCATCCCTGGTCGGGTGCAATCCCTGGGTGTTTCTGATGGATTAGATGACCCTCGGTTGTTGTTTCTTAGCCAACGGTTGAAATGTTATCCCCGCAAGTGATGAGCATTTCTAACAAATACACACACACACACACACACACACACACACACACACACACACACAATCAAACCTCATCTAACTCATCAACTATCTAATCTTCATTATTCACTTAAAAATCATTGAAATAAGTACCCATCTGAACATCTCATGCATTTATTTTAATTATATTCACAATTTCAAATAAAATAGAGTTTGAATGTCAAAATAAATTTATTAATTATATTGTTAGCAAACAAACACCCTCAATGGAAAAGTTTGTTTTTGAAAAAGTAGTTAGGTAAGATGGGGCATTACAATTTCCAAGTATTATTTTTTAACTTTAGGTAGAATTTTCCTAATGTCGGGGTCTATATAGTTCCCTATTTCTCTTTGACATTGTTTAACTGATACAATGTTAGCATTCGATGGGATTTGGATATAAGAATGACCTAGTTGGTTAAAAAATAAATTTATAGTTTATTTAACCTAGAACTTTAGTATAATTTTATGTGATTATTGCCTATGTGTAAAAATATATTTTATGGTTTATGTTTTAATATTCTTATGATACTATGAGATATTGAAAATGGACACATGGTTGCATGATTAAACCTATTGTGTTATATGATGCTACTGATGGTTTTTCAAGTGAAACAAGACGAACCATAGGTGCATATTGACCCCAATTTGAGTCAAAATAAGTCGACATATGAGGAGATTGGTCTATGCATGATTGACATGTATATGGAATTGTTTATTTTTTATTCATAATTATTGGACAACACTATTTCATATGTTGTCTCTACACGTGTGTAAGGACAACAAAACTTTCGCAAAATAATTATACACATGGGAAAAGGATTGTATAATTATATGTGAGACAATGAGTATCATCAAGGAGATAATTTCCAGTTTTCATATTCCTACCTTGTAACGTCCCCTTCATTACGAGAACAATTAGAAATGTACAAGAGTGGTGATTTTTTTTTTTTTAACAAATGTTAGTACAAGTGAAAATGTGTTATAACATATATTAATAACTACACAATCAATTTCATCGCAATCAACTGAAAGCAACATCACTATTATTCAATCAACCGTATCTTATAAAGATAACATAAGGAAGCTACCCACCCAACCTATGTTTCATGGTTAATACGTCCAAGACACATAAGCAACACTCATGTCTAGGATTCATTCAATTGATTTTGACCACTTAAGGTCTCAGGACTGGCGATTGTTCTAGGAACCAAGGGGGTATCTATATCCAACTAACCCAATAATAAATGGAAAATCAAGGCTATAATTATCAACCATATTTAACCATCAATTCCCCAGGGTGGATTAGTATAATCCACTATACTTAATCAATCTTACATGAAATATATAAGACCAATTAAGTAAGATAATCAACATAAAGATAATAAGAATCATAAGTGCAAGTACGATCATAAGGAGTCAATGCTAATTAATATATCCAATGGGATCCATAAGAAGAGTAAATCCTCTTAAGAAGTACATAAAGGATTTATCACTACTTTAAGTATTCGTTTTAAAAACTATAAGAAAATCATAAAAGAAATGATAAGAATTTAGGCCACTTTGAAAACCCATTTAAAGGAACTAAGAAGATCCAAAAACATATTATGAAAACTAACGAGACATCGTATACCCACTTACTTATCCCAAATAAACACTTTTAAGAAGATCATCATAATAAATAAATGATAGAAGTCAAGCTACCCTACATATCCATTTAAATGAGTTATAGTAAGACCCAAGTCCTTTTAAAAATATATAAGGAACTCATTACTAACTTAAAATCCATTAAAATTAAGAAAACCCAAGTCTTATTTAAATGATAAGTAAAGAACTCAAAGTTAACTTACAAATCCATTTAAGAATTTAGGAAGACCCAATCTTAATTAACAATAAAATGATTCATATGCTAAATTACATCTCCATAGTAAAAAAAAAAGGAGTTACAAAATGTATCCCAGCCCTTGATCGGGTATGCTAATAAGTCTGACATTCGTTACAGACCTTAATCCAACACTCATCCAGAAGTTAATCCGACACTTAATCTGGCTCTTAATCCAGTCCTGTATCCATCACTAATTTATGATAATTTAAATTAAATTTAATGTGCAACAAAAACGATTTTATTAATTGTATATCCTTAGAGGAAGGGACAATAAATTTTATGCAGGTTCTTTCAAGAAGTGGCAACGATAGGTAACATATGAGTCAACATGTGTAGGCCAAGACAATCAATACAATCATGAAATCACCCCTCTCACAGTTAGCTCTTTGAATGTTAACACTATTTTAGAAACGAGGAAAAATCATTACAAATATCAGCTAACTGGAAATGGGTAAACTAGACACGAATAGGTTAATTAACACTGTTATTTTCAAAGAGAGACGTTTCCATACAAAACCTAATCCAACCCTAGATACGACACTTGTTTCAACACTTGATCTAACACCTAATCCGACACTTGTTCTGGACCTTGAAACATAACTAAATTTATGATAAAATTTGAAATTAACTCAATGGGCAATGAAAATACTCCTTGATTGAAAATCTTAACCGATAGACAGTAAATTAAATACAGAGGCACTCATGAAGGTAAATTTATTGTGTAGCCTTAATTAATTTATGAATTATATCCTATTTTACAAACATCTTTTAAAAATCACTATTCAAATTGTACGGGTGGCCTTGCCAGAACAATTAATATTATTAACTACAAGAATTTTTTTTTTTTATTGTAAGTAAGTATTTTATATATAAAAAAGCTTCTAGGAACCAAACCAAGAGTAAAAAAACTGAAGCCAACCAGTTGTAATTACTGAACTGCTCCAGAAGGAGAAACCATTTCAGCCAACCGGGCAATTCGAGTATCAGAGTTTCTATCAGTCCTAGCATAAACAGACAATTTAGCTACCATGAAGGTCACTAGAGTAAAAGTAAAAGCAGGAAACAACCCCCTAGAGGGGTCATACAAGTGGTGTGTAATCCGGCACATACTCTTGTAGAAGGCCTGGCTAGGGCTCCTCGATGACGGGTGTCCTGCTGGTCGCCCACTGCATGTCTGTGGCCTCGGTGCACTTGTCCTCGTGAGCAGTCGTCTTAGCACCTGTCGTCGGGGTGTGCGCCTGCAAACTGATGCCTGTCATCTCCCTGACTTCCAGCTGAACCGTGCCCTTGACAAATTCTTCATTGCTCTCCGGTGTTTGCTCCTGCTCGACGATGTCCATGAAAGTTGGCTCGAAATCCTTCCAATCAGGCTTCTGGTTCCCCTCTGTGGCTTCCTATTGATGGCTTCTCTCGTGATCACTTGCAGTGAGAGGTACGTCGTTGGATTCCACAGGGGAGGCTTCGTGGTAGTTTGAAAGAAGTTGAAGGAGTACTGATAGCCTCCCTTCCATCTGTTGAACACGGAACTGAAGGTCGTCCACTCCTTCCCGGAGTTCAAAGAAAAAATCATGCAAAACAGTGAGGCTTTCGTGGGACGGGTTGGAGGATTGCGACTTCTTTTTGTTGCTGGGTCGACCATGGCCAGTCCTTCCAAAGGATGATTTCGTTGAGGCCAAATCCGACGCAAGAGGAGGAGAGGAGTTCCTGAAGGAAGAGGGTCCAAGCCAAGAAGGATATCGCCAAGAAGGGTTCAGGGTGGTGTCAATGATGGTCGGGCAGTCAAAGGTGGGAGGAGTATGGGTGGCGGATGCAGGGGGTCGGAGTGACGAAGCTGAAGTGGGAGACGAACCAGAGGGTGAAGAAGACGTGCGGGGCCTCTGAGGATGCCAGGGAGAGCCCCTGCGTGGTCACAATCTCTTTCGCGGCATGGTGAGGCCCGACGGATGTGGGAGGTCTGCGGAGCTGAGGTTGAGGGTGGGGAGCGGCCGGAGGGGCAGAAGCACCATGAACAAACCAGCATAACCAAACCCAGACTGTCGGGCGAAAACACAGACAAAACGTGGCATTACACTCTGCATAAAGGTGGTCGAGGGAGCTCGATTTAATGCCCCCCCCATCGATGTTTAAGTCAATTTAATGCAGGGGGGTAGTGGCTATAGTGGGCACGAGCCGAGCACATGTCTCTGTGCACTGCTGGCCTCCGATTATCTCCTCTATGCGCCAGGTGTCTGGCTCCATCACCCCATCCAGGTGATTAACTACAAGACTTCAACCTACTATAGTGAACCAATAAAAAACCACAATAAATATTCATAAAACAAAATAAAATATAAAGGAAGAGGAAGAAAAATCACTCAAATTGGTAAATTTTGGGTTGTTCAAAGGATGACTATGAACTCAGATTTAAAATTTTGGACCACTTACGCAGTGAACTATATGCAAGCTATAATTTTGTTTTGGGTAACTGATTGACCAAGACAATAAAATTTAAAATTATGATAAGTAATCGAAGGCAAAAAACATAAATGGGTTCAAAGTTTCTAAGAGGTGGAATAAATTGATATAATATTTTCCAATTCTATTTGCCTAAAATTTTGTAGCGATAAAGATATCAGACTGTGAATTGATTGACAACATTCCAAAGGAATCTAATTTGATACTGTTATTTTAATTAGAAGTGGTTATAGAGTCTCCATGAAATTCTTATTCCAGGAAATTGTTTAACCATTACACAATGAAAATGAATCTACAAATTTGATTTGGGAAAGAGGTTTAACATCAAATAATCAAAATTATGACAACACCTTAAACAAACTTTTGTTCTTAGAAATTGAAATCTGAATCTAATTCCTTCAGGATTTTTCCAAATATTATATCCCACTCGTATACTTAGTACATAACATTATACAAAAATTAATATAATTTTAACATGTTCAATAGATAAACAACTAACAATGATAAATTAAGAATGAAAATTGGTTTCATAAATGAAAGGCTGGTTAACAAGAATTTCCAAAACATATTCAACATCCAGAATGCATCCAATCGCAACTTTTAAAATGATAATTTAATTTAGAATATTGATATACACCCAATGATATAGACCAAGGAAAATTCATTTTCTGTATAAACATATTTCAACTAACAACCATCAATCATTCTAACGTTCTTATGGGTAGTCCCACATAATTAACAAATAAGTAGAATCTAAAATGGATTGATGAAAATGGTGGAAGTAACAAGAAATTCTAGTATATTTAGTTGAAATATTTGAAAATCAAGCATTGCTAGAACTCTTTTCTTTTAACAAAAAACCCATCATGGAGATTTTCAATATGATATCAAAAGTACGACGCAGTTTACGAAAATTTATGATAATCTATTATACAAATCAAATTTTATTACAAATACAATTCTCAGAATAAAATTACTGTAACCGACGAAGATGGTCCTTGAAGGTGTTCTCCCGCAATTTGCATTCCTTTTTATCTCTCACTTTCTAATCATTGAGACTTCACAGGTACCTCCTAGCCAATGCTAGGGCTACTCTTCTTCCCCCTTATCCCCCCAAGACACAAAGGGGCCAAGGAAAAGAACCATAAATACTATAGCACCAAGTTTTCCTCACAAGGGAGAGTTGCCACTCTATCCTAAAACTTTGTCACCCAACTCTCACAAGTAAAACATAGTCCCAAAATGATTTTGGAATCATAACTTTACCAATAACCAGTCCCCCTTTCCGATCTAGACCATTTTATTTATAGGAATTTCCTCACTGACACATGCCCACATGCATAATTAATTAGCGTTTTAATTAATAAAATTAGGATTATTCACCCTCACACTTGTCACCCTCTCCCAAAGTTGCACAAGTATTTACATATTTTATTTTAATTAAAAGTCAATTTTCCTCTGATTTCTCAAATGTGTTCCTTAAATTGCTCTTAGTTGTCTCTTTATTTCCCAAATTCTCATTTAATGAATGTCTCCTTACTAAATCTTAGTTAGATTTAAAATAAGAGTCTTGTTCTAGTTAGACTAGTGGTAGCTAGACTCTAGATACCATCCTATCTGTACACCTATTCTCTCATACTTTGTTTCTTTCTTATTTTATAATTTTCCTTTTAATATTTTCTTGCACACATGTACATTATATTAAATCCTTAGATTTATCTCACTTTTCTTTAGATTGATTTATCTCTAATCTTTTCATTTATTTAACATTTTATTTTAGTCCCCTATCTAAACTTAAATGTAGGATTAGCCTTAGAATAGGCGTAGACTTTTATTGGGATTTATAATTAAAAAAATAATCATTAATTAATTATTTTAAATATGACAATGTCAAATTAATTCATTTTTTTCTAGGGCACCTAGATTCATTGACTTAAGTTTTTAAATTATGCGACGTGCCCTTAGAGACGCAGCTCCGTGCTCCAAGGGTGTCACTCACCTTTGACTGGTTTTGGTAGTTTTTCCAACCCTTGGAGTCAACACTCCACTCGGTCGACCTTGTGAGAGACTAAGGGATTATAAGGAATAAGGAATCTGTGTTATTGCATGCCCCTTAGGAATCTTTAAGCTAGGTAATTGTAAACCTACAATTACAACCATTATGAGAGTTCTAGTAGGATGTGTTAGGGACTCTGCCACACCTCTCCCTCAATGTCTATTTTTTTGTGCATGACCCCTTTACTCCTTATGTGAGTCATATTAGAAAGAATTCATGAGCCTGTATCCATCGACAAAACATTGTCAATGATCCATATAGAAAATCATACTATAATCAATCATATGTCACACATGCATACAATGAAATATTCAAACCAATACAATCCACTNCTGGAGTCCAAGGAGGTCCATTGATGCCTTCAGCATTTATAATCTGTCATGTGTCCTGCACAGTCAAGTAAACTCGTCAATATGATTTGTCAATAGATATATGAAGTAACAATAAATCACAACCCATAAACATCATCATGTAAAATCCGTAATCGAAACAAATAACATTGTACTATAACCGGATCTCTTGCACGCAAGTTTCCTCAAAGAGAAAGTTAATAACATGTGCTCAGTAGAGAGGGATGTTACATACACCTCCTCTTGTTTTAAACTTCGTCCCAAAGTTGTAAAATATATAAAATTAAGTAAAAATGATCTAACAAGACCTATATTTATAATCTATCAAACAAGTTAGGAAACTGATGATGCATATCATATGTGCCCTCCCAGGTAGCCAAGTGTGGACTATAATTGTCCCACTAGACCTTGAACTGATAGACTATTTGATGCCATAGTTGTCATATGAGATGGTCCAAAATGCGGATTGGATACGCCTTGAGAGCACCCTCGTCCGACACCTTCAAATAAATCATGTCAGTCACATGTGTAGTATCACTAACATAATGTCTCAAAATAGATACATGAAAAACATCGTGCATACGACTCAAAGAATCAGGAAAATCTAGTCGATAAGCCACGGGTCCTTTCTTTTCGACAACTTTGAAAGGTCCCACAAACATAGGAGAGAGTTTATCACCCTTTCCAAACTTGATCGAACTCTTGTGCAGTTTCACGCATAAGAAAACTTGGTCGCCAACTTCATAACTACAGTCAACGCCATGCACATCAACATAAATATTTTTCCGATATTGCTCTTCTTTAATCCTTTGTCTTATCGATTACATTTGTTCTTCCATTTCTTGGATCACTTATGGTCCTACTATGAACCTATCCTCAATTTGATCCCATCTCAATGGCATCCGGCACAGTCACCCATAAAGAAACTCAAGCGGTGCCATCTTAATGGTACTTTGATAGTTGTTGTTGTATGAAAGCTCTACTAGCGGAAAGAAACCTTCCCAAAAAAATTTTTAGTCCATTACATACATACGCAACATATCTTTCAAAATTTGGTTCATTATTTTTGTCTTACCATCTGTCTCGAGGTGATATGTTGTACTAAAGTTTAGTTGTGTTCCCAAAGCCTCTCGAAAACTGGTCCAAAATCATCCTATAAACATTGATTATCGATCCTATATGATCCTTCTTGGTACACCATGTAACATTACAATATCATTGAAAAAAAATCTATCTATCTTTGGCACCTGATACGTCATACGTACAGGAATAAAATGTGCACTCTTCATCAGAGTGTCAACTACCATGAAAATCGATTCATGTCTCCATGTCGTCACTGGAAATCCAACTATAAAGTCCATTGAAATGACCTCCCATTTCGATTCTAAATTTATGTTTGGCTGTAGTAACCCTACCGAATGTCTATGTTCAACTTTCACTTGCTAACATTATAGACATCTCACAATGTAACTAACTATGCCTTCTTTCATTCCCTTCCAGAAGAATAAAGGCTTAAGGTTTTCCTTCATCTTCATGACTCCTGGATGATCCATGTACACTAAACTTCTTAATTCTTCGTTAGGAGGTATGTAAATCTTGTTATTATACCTTATCAATCTGTCATTTTCCAATTTATAACCTTCAAACTTCGGTACCATAATGGTATCTTCTTCAATATATTCCTTAGCCTCTTTGTACCAATCATCATTTATCTATAACGCTAGAATATTTTCTAGAGAATTTGTATTGAGAGGTATTACTAAAAATATGTGTGGTCTCTAACTCAATGCATATTCCACTCTGTTCACCATTCCTTTAATGTAAGAATTCTCAAAATCGTATTCGCTAAGTAATTTTGATCAACACCTTTGTCACACGTTCAAGTGAGTTTGTGTAAATATATGTTGCAGTCCAGAGTGATCTGTCCTTATTTCAAATTTTCTTCGAATTAGATAGTGTCTCCAAACTCTCAAGTCATATACAATTTCCAATAACTCCAAGTCATGTGTTGCATAGTTCTTCTCATGCTTTCTCAATTTCCTTGAAATGTAAGTGATCACTCGACCATATTGCATCAAAACTCCGCCTAAACCTTCCTTGGATGTGTTCGTGCATTCCAAGAATTCCTTGTCCATGTCGGGGACTTTTAATATTGGATTTGACATCAATAACTCATTGATCCTTTCAAATTCTTCCGTGCGCATCTTCATCCATACAAACCTCTTATTTTTCTTCTGCAATTCTGGGATCGAATTTTCTATCTTTGAAAAACCTTCAATGAATTGTTGGTAGTATCTTGCTAAACCCATAAAGTTGCATACTTCTTGTACGTGTGTCGGTGTAGGCCAATTCATAATATCCTCTACTTTCGTTGGATCAACAACGATAACTTCACCAGATATGATATGCTCTATGTAATGAATCTTCGATTGGTAAAAGAACATTTCGACAGTTTCTCGTAGAATTTGTTTTCTCGTAGACACTGTAGTACCAATGTTAAATGTTCGTCATGCTCTTCTTTTGTCCAAGAATAAATCAATATGCCATCAATGAATAATTGAACAAACATGTCCAAGTATTCATGGAATGCCCCATTCATCAAACTCATGAATACCCCTGGGGCGTTTGTCAGTCAGAATGGTAAAACTATAATCTCATAGTGTCTGAATTTCATCTTAAATGTAGCTTTAGGGATATCTTCCTCTTTAATCTGTAACTGGTGATATCCTAATCTAGAGTCAATATTTCAAAACATGCTCTCTCCTTTCATATGATCAAACAAATCATCTATTCTTGGAAACATATATTGGTTCTTGATCATCACTTTGTTCTATTGACGATAGTCAATACAAATCCTCCATGATCCATCCTTATTTCTTATGAAAATAATTGGCGCACCACAAGGTGATACACTTGGATGTATAAGTCCCATTTCCAACAATTCCTTGAATTGCATTTTCAAATCCTATAACTCATGTGTTGACATCCAATACGACGTTCTTGCTATTGGTTTAGTTACAGGTTTTAAGTTGATTGTAAAATCCAACTCTCTTGTAGGCGACAAACCTCGTAACTGTTCTAGAAACACATTTGCAAACTCTTGTACTACTCGAAGGTTTTCTAATCGTTTTTCCCCATTCTTTTTGTTTAACGCTAAGATTGCATATAACTCGCATCCTTTGTGCATTCTCTTATATAGATACAGGGAAGAAATGAACCTCAAGGATACTCCCTAGTTTCTTCGTACAATCACTCTTCTTTGTCCCACATCATCTGTCAAACTTAACCATTTTGTCTTATAGTTGAGTATCGCATCATGCAATTTCAACTAGTCCATACCAATCACTATGTCATAAGATCCTTAGATCATGACATATAGGTTGGAATTCATTACAAAATATCCCAAGTTAATGCTACAGTTTGTAAAATTCCCTCCAACCTTTTGTTTGGCACCCGAAGCCATTTCTATGTATCTAAACTCGTCCTTCTTGAATTCATTTACCTGAATTCTCCTTAGCACCGCACTAGAAATAAATCTCTATGTAGCACTTATATCTATCAAAATACTAAATGTTTGATCGATAATCATACCTGATGTCTCAAGCAAAGTGGTCTGGTGCTCGGACTGGCGGTTTTTCACGCGACATGAATCCTATGGGCCTTGCCCAAAATTCCAACTCGTATGTCTTGTTTATCCGACTGTTCTGGCCTTCTCAATTGGACAGTCTCACTGGTAATGTGGATCTCCATATTGTTATAGAAATATTTTCCCCACTCTATGCAATCTTTCACAGAAGGCCTTTTTCTATTTCCCTATGCAGACTTATCATCTCTGTTTGTAAATCCTAGAGCTAAAAATACATATTTTTCCACATGTATGCAACTTGCCTACTATAAAACATGTGTATATGCAGGTTGCACCACTATAGCTCGTGTACATTGATATTTGTGCCCAAAAATGAAAAATGGAGTCGAGGTTCAATGTCACGACAGGATATTTGTGATCCTTGGCCTTCCATATACTAGAAGTGTTCTAACTCAGACCTTCAGTTCCATTTGAAGGTTATAAATGGGTCAATTATGAGCTATGGAAAATAGGAGAAATAATTCAACTTTGAGAGAAAAGTTACTTTGGAGAAATTATTTACTTCATATTGAGTCTGCATCCCTTTGTCCTTTAAGTCTAAACACAGTGTTCAACCCCCAAGCTCTTCCCTTATTTGATTGATAACTTCATTTCTCTCTTGTATGAGCTTGCCTTTGGTGGAGGATTGAAGTGGTGGAGGCCTATATGGAAGGAACTTAGTTTCCTGGTTCCGAACTGTGCCGACACAAAATTTTGTAACATATTCACTTCTGCTAATCATATATTAATAGAAATACTCTTTTATCGTCCAATTGATATCTTGCAAATATTTGAATTATTATTCCATGGGTGTATTTGTCATGTTTATTAATGGATTATGATATTGAATGTGATAACATCATATAATATCACCATATGCTTGCTTTTCTTGGTTGTTGAGGACTAGTTGCAGGTATATTGCTTTGGGTTAAGTGCTCAACAATGGACTTCATCAAAAGTCTGGACGAGGTAGGAATTTTATCTTGTCTTGCTAGCATATTCGTTTTCATAACATACTTGAGAATATAGTTGATTTCTGTAGTCATTTCTGTCTGTTGTGGTTTACCCTAGCCATAGAGATATTTTACTTGTAAAAACATTAGCGACCATGCTGGGGATTGAACCTTATTTCTTAGGGTTTGGAGTACTTTTATCCTTATATTTCTCTCGTTTCTATTACATTTCTTGTCATATCGTTGCTTGAAAACCTCTGTTCACTATGGGTCTGAGTTTTTCAACCTTCTCCCTTGCCTAGATTTGTTTTTGAAGTATATATGCGGTTTTTGGCTTGACAGTCACGTATATACGTGGGATGTCCCTCTGCAATATGCATACATACACTCTATTTCATTGAAAATTCATGTACATCAGTCTTAATTGCTTGTTTGTTGGGTTTGGTGGTTGTTGGGTGGATTTGATGTTTGTTGAGTCTTATTAGGTGTCTGTAGTACCTTTTAAGTGTGTGTGGGATGACAGGATCCCTGTCTTTGGTTGAATTTTTGGGTAGATTCTTTCTCATCGCCTTTTCATTTTGATTGGCCTTGTACGTTGGGATGGGTGTCTTGCTTCTTGGTATCCTACTTGAGTTGTATGTTTCTATACACAGTAGATTTTTATATATCAAGTTGTTGTTCAGTCCATGCATTTTCATTTTCCTTATATTGAAAATACAAAAATATTAGGCATTCTACATTGCTTGGCATTTTGATCTTTTGAGTCTTTGTCATTAGCTTAGTGCATGTAATGAAATATTTAATTTTTACTTTAGAATTGCAGAGTTGAAATTGAAAATTGCATTTTTTTAAGAAGCATATCATTCATTGAAAATTGAAGTTAGGACTTTGCATTATATTCATATTTACTTTTCTTGCTGAGTCATAACATCATGAGTTTCACTACCATACCTTTTTTAGTAAGAACGACCACTAAAATTAACCCTATAATTTAAAATTGATTCGTCAAAATTTTATTTTCTAGGGTGCACAAACTAGCTTAGGATTTAGTGCCTTGGAATTGGATTTTGTGAGTAAACTTCTCCAAGGAAATTAAATCAACATATGTGTCTGATAAAGGGAGTGGAGAAATCCATTGTATAATTGGTAATATCGGGACGCTCCTCTTACATCGCAGTTAATCACGAGGTCACGTGAGGTTGGTTGAAGGGATATCCCCCTGACACCTTCTTAGCATCAGATATATTTTCGGGGATCTATTTGTATATGGGGATCTTGCTAGTGCCTTTACCTCCGTGAGAGACGGTACTTTCAAGGTTTCAGTCTTTTCTACCCTTCCCATACGGTGGACCTGACTAATTAATTCTCTGTTGTGCATCGTTTATACATATGTTTCTTAGTTGCTTGACTTAGGTGCCACATAGGTTACTTCTAGGGGTTATTCTACATGTACCCTGGATCAGATAAGGGTTGGGAAACACACAACCTTTATGGAGGATTACCTCTCCGAGGGGATATGATCAACTGGTTGTTAAGCCCATGAGGGCCCTTATAATTGATTTGTTTACCTCTGATATTTAGCAGGGAGTCTCAGGACCCTCTTGGGTGAGACATACCTTCTTTAGGGAGGGAGGCCACTTTCAACCACGTTACCCCATTTGTGTGCATTTTTGGTCGTTTGATTTTTGGTGTGCTCTTTGATTACTAGTTGGCCCTAGGAGTTTATACTAAGATTTCATTATCATGAATAGTGGAGATCCTTTGGCTCCCTCATTTACCGCTACCCGCCCCATGTTGTTCACTCATTTCATGGGGTTGAATCCTTCCACTTTTGATAATGGTATGCAGAACTATGAAGCTCAGTCCATGCCTTGGGTCTATGAAGCTCAGTCCATGCCTTGGGTCTCTAGTCATTTTTCTATTGATATGCCTTCAACCATTCCATCCTCTCCATGGCCCACTTATGAGAATCCTAACATTGGATATGGGTTCACCATGGCCTCGCTGCCCACATCTTCGTTTGATATGAGTCATATCCCTCAACCGACTTTCATTATGGGAGGTTGAAACCTTCCCTCTTATAGATATGGTCCTAGCTATGCTCTTTTAGGAGCCAATACTCAAATGGGTTCCTACTCTGCTCATTACACTCCATCTACGTATCCTTCATCTACCATGCTTGTTCCTTCTAACACTTTTCCCATGACGGGTCCAAATATATCCTCGGTTCTTTCATACGGGGAGAATCAGTTCTATGGTTCGGGCTACCCTCTTCACAGAACCCCTTAACAAGGGGGAAACATATATCCTCACTTGAATAATCCTTATCATACTTCTATATCTTCACAAAATTCAGTGATGATTCCCGTACAAACCTCTTTGGATCAGTTAAGCGAAGGATGTTAAATTATGAGCTTGATTTCTTATGCAGATTAATTCTTTTATTTTCTTCAATACTTTGATTCCAACTTAATACACTTCAACAATTTCAAATCATAATCAAATAGAAATAATTATGTAGATAAGTAAACATGCATATCAACAACACATATACCCTGGGGAAACCCTATACAAGGAGAAAAACCCCAGCAAACAATATTCCTTTATTGCATTAATATTGTAAGATCTCTTACAAATATACACCATGAATGTACTTCTCTCAAAGAGCTTTCCAAGATGACTCTGACCTGACAAAGACTTACAAGACCTTGCTGAAATACACCTTTGATATGTTGCCTCTTTATCACTGATGTTCTCCTCTATTACTTCACCCTCAACCTGCATATGAAAACTCTGTTTCAAAATTGTGTTTCAAAAATGTGTTGCGAAAATATGTTGAGGAGAGGGTTCAACCTCTTCTTATATATGCTGAAGAGGGGAAGAGGAGAAGATCTAAATAGTAACTTGATTGCATGCATTAGTCATAACTCGGCTTCATACTTTTGTTTGAACTTAGAACTAGACTTGAGATTGGTTACAACTCAACATTACACTTTAGTTCGAACTTTAGAACTAGACTTGAGATTGGTTACAACTCAGCATTACACT
>SNQJ01S0003757.1:21146-31821 GCA_010110895.2 Picea sitchensis | reverse complement strand
TTAGTTGCAACTCAACATTACACTTTAGTTCTAGACTCAAGACTTTAGTTGTAACTCAACATTACTAAAAATAGAACTAGACTCAAAACTTTAGTTGCAACTCAACATTACACTTTAGTTCTAACATAGAACTAGACTCAACACTTTAGTTACAACTCAACATTACACTTTATTTCTAACATAGAACTAGACTCAAGACTTTATTTACAACTCTTGACAAGGCAATTCGAAATTCTCTTCATGGTGGATAATGTTTACATGTGCCAACGCATTAGATCAATACAATTACATCATTTGCAATATTAGGAATATCGTTTGTTTCTAGCTCATAGGAATTTTACATTCAAACTAATGTTTGCTAAATACCTTGACTTTTGCTCATGCCTCACAAGGTTTGACTAGCCTCACAGAGGTTGTATGTTCCCCCTGACTTTTGCACTAGTTTGTCTATGCTCATAGAGGTTGTACGTTCCCCCTGAATTTTTCACTAGACTGTCTATGATCACAGAGGTTGTATGTTCCCCTTAACTTTTGCATTAGACTCACATAACATCTCGTTCATCCTGACGTTTGGTTTGACTCACAAAGGTTGTTCGTTCCCCATGGCTTTTGTCAATACCTCGCAAGACTGTTTGATTCTCCAAATCTCCCTAGCTAGCCTCAGGGTGGCCCATATGGCCTCTCATTGGAGAATGAATGTCGATGGTGCCAAATTTAACAAAGGATACTACCTTTTTGGATAGGGACAAGGGGGAAACCATGAACCTTCCTGGTGTGCAATGTTTCAAAGCCAATTTTTCCCTGGACCTTGGTATCAAATTCCACAACCCACCGCTAGTCCAATCACTACTAGTCATACTCGAGCTTCATCTCCAACCTCTATCCGTCATATTAAATATGGGTTGACAACCTCTACAAGTCATGTTGACAACCCGCACCTAGCCGTTGCTAGTCATGTTGGGGGCATCTCTCTAGTCACCACGAGTCATATCAATGTCACATCTACGACCTCTGTACATCATGTGGGAGATGACTCTCTCTCCTATGCCAGTCATGTTGATATCATGTCACCAGCTATCGTGAATGATGCTTGGGGAATTGAGAAGCCTAGAAGCCTCTGACATAAGGCTAAATTCCTTTGCAGGACTTGCAAAGGATATCACCGTACTTGTTTTTTTCCAGCTACTGTTGGGATACCAGAAGCATGGCTCTCACTTGAGAGCCCTTTGGGTTCTAAAGTGTCTATGGTTTCCCCACACCCTCTTTCTCCTTTGATTGACATGGAAACCATGCTGCTACAATCCTCTCTTGACCATACCCTGGTTGTCAAGGGTAATGTGTCCCCTATCCTTGTTATCACGCATCCTCTTCAACAAACGATTGAAGAAGTGGTTGTATTAGTGAAATATCTGATCAATCCAACTCTCCTTTCGGAGGGTGATGCATACTTCAACCATGTCATAGACATCCTTGATAGTACTCCCTCTGAACAAGAGAGATTTCTTCTCTCCCAAAGTACTCTCCCTTCAAGTCCTAGAGAAGTTCCCTTCGATTGGGATGGTCTTTTGGGGTATCCAATGCCCCCACCTATGTCATTTCTAGTAAGAGACATTATCCATTATATGATGGAGATGATAACCTTCGTTAGCACTTTATCCTCTTCGACTTGGAGAGGTTTGGGTTTTCCGAGCTTATATCTTTTATTCGTAAGACACTGCCATTCCACGGAAGTTTAGCATGGGAGCCTTGGCCTCCCTCGTGACTTGCCACCTAGAATCTCCCAACTGAGTTTAATTTAAGCTCTTTTCCAACTCGTCTTCAAAAAGAGAAAATATTTCCACGTGAACTTGTCTCTTTCACACTCGTAAATTGAATTTGAAACGACGTCTATTTGGCACAAGTTTATCTCTTTTTCACACCAAGTAGACTAAATTTCATAGAAAAAGATTTTTTTTGGCGTTAAGTTGTGATTGCATCTCATTCCCTTGCTTGCAGTATTGAGCCTATAGTCGATTCTCACTTTGCGTTATAAATAGCTTTCCTCAACAGTTTTTCATCCTCAACCAAGCATAGCCTTGTTTATATCCTTCACAATTTGACACCCTATACCTAGGAGGCAACATTCCCCCGAGTGTCCATCTCCCACATGCATCTCCTTGCATTGAGTATGGGTATGTTCCACTGCTGGAACTAGTATTGCTTACTTGGGACACTCATTTCCTCCTCTGTATCATAGCATTCATTTTCTATGAAAAAAAAAAAAGGAAGGGTGGGAAGGGAGTATTATCTTATATCAGCAACAATCGTGTCACCTTTGAACAAAGCACAAAGTTATTGAGTCCATTTTTCATCATAATTTTTGGTTTAGCATGGCCTTAGGAAGATGAGCTCGTTACAGAGTCTTCTCTACCGACTGGTTACTCTTCCAGTCCCTATGGAGAATTTCATTGATGCCTCCCTCATCTCATGGTTTCATCATCGAGTCAATGCTGCCAGATTCTTGCATATGTCTCATGCTCTTGTTCAAAGGAAGTCTATCAACCTGCGTCGACCATTCCTCATATCTATTGACTTTGCATGTCGGAAATACCCTCAGTTTGTCTCAGAATCACATGATGTTGTAGTCCTACCATGCACCCTACTCCTACATTCATCATTGGTAGGTAGCCTTGAACCCACCAGTCGACATTTCATCATTGGTTATTGACTGGGATTCATGCAGTGTCTTGGATTCCATTATCCTTACTGGTGGTTTCCTCGCCTTTGTCAACAATTTTTATCATTGGTTGTTGTTTAGAGGGTCTTTTTCATGTACCACTTACACTTGGCACACACAAAATATGAATAGGGTCTTTGGTTTGTGAGCATGTTCTTCGTCCAATTTCCTCCAAATCATGAAGCTCCTACTTTTTTTCTCGTGCTGGATGATGAGAGATGCCTTAAATCTTTCCTTTCAGTGGGTCTCCTACCTTCAAATTCAACTCATCTATTATGGAAATGAGACCTAGAGTATTATGAGTACCTTGAAGCTTATAGTCATTAGTGGCAGGTTCTCTGGCCATCGAAAGTTGGGAATACATCAATGTCTCTTGATCGATGGATTCTTCATGTGTTCGACACCAAATCCTTTATTCACACTTGTAAGAATGTCCTCGGTGCCTTGATACCTACTTTCATTATCAGTAGGTTGTATCACATTTGTTAATGGTATACCTTAATGACCGGTAATCAAACGATGTCTCATTGTGTTGGACCTCAAGTCCTTTATTCACATGATGCAAACTTGTACCCTTGGCATATTGTGTAGAATACTTGAAGACATCAGTATGTGGCAACAAATTTCCTTAGTTGTTGCTTCCTTTTTCATTCGACCAGTACCTATATGACTTCAGTAATCATGGGAGATCATATTGTACTCCATTGTATACAAATATCTTTAGATTGGTTTTGAGACTAGTTCTACTAGGCCTTGTTTGTGACTATGACATCCTTTGGCATGTAACCGCATTTGTATTTTCCTATTCATGGCCACAAATAGTTGGTTGGTATATTTTCACATGGATCTATAGTGCAATTCAAATTTTCAACCATGTATGCAAAGTCAATACATAATGTAATGAGAAACTAGTTCATCCAGCTGGTTCCCCATCACTCCACTTCTAGGTTGTTTATAATGTATTTTGGCCATCGCAGATACTCCTATGACCTCACACATTAGGGGGCATTTGTTATAGAAAGATTTGTCTCACCCTATGCAATTTTGCACCGAAGGCCTTTTTCCATTTCCCTATGCAGACTTATCATCCCTGTTTGTAAATCCTAGAGCTAAAACTACATATGTTTCTATGTGTACACAGCTTGCCTACTATACAACATGTGTATATGTAGGATGCACCACTACAACCCACATACAATGAGATTTGTGACCAAAAATGAAAAATGGAGTCGGGTTTCCATGTCACCATAGGAGATCTTTGATCCTTGGCATTCCATATACTGGAAACGTTCTGACTCGTCCCTTCAGTTCCATTTGAAGGCTATAAATGGGCCAATTCCAAGATATGGAAAAGAGGAGAAAGAATTCAACATTGAGAGCAAAGTTACTCTGGAGAAATTATTTACTTCATATTGAGTCTGCATCTCTTTGTCATTTAAGTCTAAACACAATATTCAACCCCCAAGCTCTTCCCTTATTTGATTGAGAACTTCATTGTCTCTCTTCTATGAGATTACTTTTGGTGGAGGATTGGAGTGGTGGACGCCCATCTAGAAGGAACTTAGTTTCTCTATTCCGAATCTTGTCGACACGAAAGTCTGTAGCATCTTCACTTCTGTTGATCATATATTAATAGAAATACTTTTTTCCTGTCCAATTGATATCTTGCAAATATTTGAATTATTATTACGTGGGAGTATTTGTCATGTTTAGTAATGGATTATGCTATTGAATGTGATAACATCATATAGTATCACCATATGCTTACTTTTCTTGGATGTTGAGGACTAGTTGTAGGTATATTTCTTTGGGTCAAGTGCTCAACGGTGGAATTCATCGAACGTCTGGATGAGGTAGGCCTTTTATCTTGTCTTGCTAGCATATTTGTTTACATAGAATACTTGAGAATAGAGTTGATTTTTGCAGTCATTTCCATCTGTTGTGGTTTCCCTTAGCAATAGAGATATTTTCCTTGTAACACATATGTCCAACATCTAGTCTTCCATCCAATACTCCTAGTCCCCAAAGTAGAAGTTGTTTGCCTACCATTCTGAGATCCTGGTATTTTCTATTGAACAGGCCTAAATTGTTGTTGTGGGTGATGTTGTTGCTGATGGGGTGGTCCTTTGTAAGGATTCCTCTAATGAGGATTCTGTCATCATGGTATCATGAACATAGATCCTCTAGGCATATCTCGATGCGCTAATGCCTATCTGGCTCGAGTCTGATGTTGTTGTGCTCTCGATGTCATCTGTCTAGTTAGTCTATCAAGATTCCTTCCTTGAACCCCTCCATTTATCTTGTCCTCAACTATGAGTGATTTATGTAATGCCTCATGCAATGTATGCAGCATTAAGAACCTCACCTTCACACGAATATTGAATTTAAGGCCGAACACAAACTTTTTGACCTTTAGCTTCTCCATATTTAGATGTGGATCATACCTAAGTAGCTCCATGAATCTAGCCTCATACTCTATTACCATACGACTGTTGACAAAGTGTCCTGAGACACGTAATTTTATTAATAAGGAAAAAGTGATTACAATCTTAAATTCATAATCTACTCCTTAACCTCACTTGAAGAAGGATCTAGTTTATATAGCTTAACTCTAAACTAAAAACTAGTAGAAGAACCAATAACATAATCACATGAGTATGATAGGTGTCCTTTACATAGAAGCTATATGTCCTTATCCTAACAAACTAGAATACATTAATTTCTAAAAACATTTATACTAGAAAATACTTAGACTATAGAACTTTAGTATTATGAGGTTAACAATCCCCCCTTTAATCTAGAAGTTCATTTTTACAAATACCAAGTTCATCTCTGAACTTAGTGAACTTTATTCTACCAAGAGATTTGCTAAAAATATCTGAAGTTTGATCTTCATATGGATAGAACTGAGCCTTGATGATGTCTTTGATGATGAGAGATCTAATGAAGTGGTACTTGGTGTCGACATGTTTAGTCTTTGAATGAAATACTTGATTCTTGGCCATATTTATTTCTGAATGATTGTCGATCAATAAGGTAGTTGGTGATTTCTGAGTTTCACCAAGATCCTGTAAAATTTTGTGTATCCATACAATCTCACATGTTGCTTTCCAAGCTGATATGTACTCTACCTCTGCTGAAGAATTGGCAATTGTTGTCTTCTTTTTACAATTCCAAGATACTGTTGTTGAATCCATATTCATTAAATAACCTAAAGTGGTTGTTCTATCATCAATGTTACCTACAAAATCAACATCTTAATATCCAACAAGTGTAAAATTTTTGTTCCTTTTGTAGAGAAGACCAAAGTCTTTTGAACCTTGAATGTATCTTAGTACCCTTTTTGCTGAATTCCAGTGACTTTCCCTTGGTTCCTGCATAAACCTTGAAAGTATACTGACTGAATATGACAAATCTGGTTGAGTATTTGTCAAATAAATGAGACTTCCAACCAATTGTTTCTACTTTGTACTGTTTACCAATTCCCCCCCTTCAAATTTTGAAAGTTTCAATTTATGCTCCATGGGGGTAAGATAAGGTTTACAATCTTCCATGCCAAATTTCTTTAACATTTCAGTGGCATACTTAGCTTGACTAAGGAATATTTGGTTAGGATGTTGAGAAACTTCAACTCCAAGATAATAATGAAGTGCCCCTAAGTCAGTCATTTTGAACCCTTCTTTAATTTCTTCCTTAACTTGTTTGACGTGAGCTTCATTATTTCATGTTATGATTAAGTCATCAACATAGAGTACAAGTATCACAATGTGCTTATCTTGTATTCGAAAATACATTGTATCATCCGATTAACTTCGCTGAAAACCCACCTTTCGTAGGTACTCATACATTTTTTCATACCAAGCTCGAGGAGCTTGTTTCAAACCAATAAATCCTTCACAAGTTTGAAAACTTTATGTTCTTGTCCTTTTTCTTCAAAACCTTGTGATTGAGTCATGAAAATATCTTCCTTTAGATCACCATTCAGGGAGATAATTTTGACATCCATTTGATGTAATTTCCAACCATTATGTGCAGCCAAATTGATAACCATTATGATAGTGTTCCATTTAGTTGTGGGTGAAAAAGTTTCTTCATAATCAATTCCTTCCTGTTGAGCAAAACCTTTTGCAACAAGTCTTTCTTTGTACTTGTCAATTTTACCATTGGGCTTGAAATTTACTCGATAAACCCATTTACAACCGATGGGCTTAACATCTTGTGAGAAATCAACTAAGTTCCAAGTCCCATTTGCAAGTACTAAATCATATTGATTAATCATTGCTTCCTGCCATTCTTTATGCTCAGTTGCTTCAGCAAAAGAAGTAGGTTCAATGGAAGCGTGAGAAAAATTAGCTTCTTCTCTTGAAGATCCCCTAGTTCTTTTTTTTTTCATTTCATCTGAATGAACATCTTTGAGAAGTTTTTTGGCCCACTTTGGATTCTTATGTTGAGGGGATTGGGGATCTAAATCGCCATTATTTTTTAAGAGAGGATTTTCAAAAATTGAGGCTCTTCTTTCATCTGAAATATCTGAGGTTGGAGAAGATACTTTTGAAGATTCAGTATCAGAAGAATATTTTGTCGATTCATTATTAGATGAACCAAAATAACTTTTTGATAAAGAGATGTCTTTTGGAGTAACCAAGTCTTTTTGAAACCAAAATTTTTTCTTTGATTTGTTGAATTTACCTGTACCCTTAGTGTTTTTCTTGTCTAAATGACTAAGGAGATGGTTAATCTCATCTAAACTATTGCTTTCAATTTCGTGAAAAATTACATCTCTACTGACAATGAATTTTCCATCTGAAAGCAATCTATACCCTTTATTTTCATCAGAGTATCCAATGAAGGTACACTTCATACTCCGGTTTTCTAATTTAGTCCTCTCTTCCTTAGGAACTAAAGCATAACATGTTGAGCCAAAAACCCTAAGATGATTTACCTTGGGTTTAAAACCATACCAAGCTTCATAAGGTGTTTTTCCATCTAAAGCTGATGTAGGTGATCGATTTCTGAGATAAACTATAGTATGGACTACTTCAGCCCAATATTTTGTGCTCAACCCTTTAAAATGCATCATAGATCTTTCCATGCCCATGAGAGTTTTGTTCATCCTTTCAGTAACTCCATTCTACTGTGGAGTATAGGAATTTGTCAGTTTCCTCTTAATTCCAATGTTTCGACAATAATCATTGAACTCAATTGAATTGAATTCACCTCCATTATCAGTTCTCAAAGAAGCAACCTTTTCTCTAGTTTCATTTTCAACCATGTGTTGAAAATTTACAAACTTTTCAAAAGCTTCAGACTTTTCCTTTAAAACGTATACCCATGTCATTCTAGTGTGGTCATCAATGAACAATATAAAGTATCGACATCCACCAAAAGACGATTCCATTGGACCACATATATCACTATGAATCAACTCCAAATAGTTTGTTGCTCTCCCTGAGCTGGTTGGAAAAGATTCTCGCTTTTTCTTGCCTAAAATACAAGCTTCACACTTGGAATTATATTTCTTGAAAGTTGGTAAACCCTTCACCAAATCTTGGAACTTAAGTTTCAAGAGACTTTCAAAGTTTAAGTGACTAAATCGAAAATGTCATAATCTGAATGAAGACATTTTAGAATTCACTGTTGCTGCAACTTCTTTCTGCCTTTGGATGACTTTCCCATTCATTCTTAGTAACTTCCCATCTTCATATCCAGTCATTATTGTTTTCAAGTTATCCTTCACTAAAATAATCTTTACCAAACCATCTTGTATGACAATTTGATGTCCAGCTTGTCTGATTGTGACTAAGGAAAACAATTTTTTCTTAAAAGATGGTACATACCAAAGATTTGAAATCCATTTTCCACCAATTCCAGGGAGAAAAACTTTCACTGAACCTTTTCCTTGAGGTATATGAGTTGTATCATCAGATAAATAAATGGGATTTAATTGAACATATTTATAATTCCAAAAATAGTCTCTGCGATAAGTCATATGTTGAGTAGCCCCTGTGTCCAATATCCAATCATTTTCAAATGAATCTAAATGATGAACGACTGAAAAAACATATTCATATTCATCATCCTGATAATATTGATCTTCTTCATATTGCGTTGATTGTTGAGAGTTTTCATTTGACGTCTGCTTGAACTTTGGGAATTGATCATTTCTGGTAAGAAAATTTGATACATAATGGCCCATCTTTAAGCATATTTTACATCTTGCTTGACTAAAATTTCTACCTCTTGCTGACTGTGCATTACTTTGAAAAAAAAATTGATGAAAATTGTTATGACCTGTACCTTGACCACGACCTCTGCCACAACCTCGATTAGAAGAATGATTCTGAAAATTTTGAGAATTTGATTTTCCCCTTCCTTTAGAGCTTTCATCTCTAGTGTAAAGAAGATCTTCTCCTGATTTTTTTTGTTTTCCAAAGGTTTTACTATGTTGAGCCAACAATTCACTAAGCGAATCAAAATTTATAGTAGATAACTTATCAATTTTTTTTCAAAGTCTCAAGAAAATTCTTATAATATGGAGGCAAGCCATTTATTACAATGGAGACTAGAAAACTATCTTCAAGTTTAGAAAAACTGTCTTTGATGATTTTCAGATGAATGTTCTTAATCCTTGAAATGTATTCTAGTACATCGCCATTGTCTGCTAATCTTTGTTTAAGCAATTTCATTTGTAGATCAACTCTTTGAGATGAAGCAAGAGTATCAAACAACTTATTTAATAGATTCCAAGTAGACCATGCATCTTTGGAATTCTCAATATGAACGAACATTTGTTCAGTTACAGAAGAACATAGCAAAGCAAGTTCTTTTTCATATTTCAAATTCCATTTGGCTAAAGAAGTAGCGTCGATGGGCTTAGTTGGAGCAGTATCACCATCACATATATCACACCATAATTCATTATAGATCAAAGTGTTATGCATGTGCCTACTCCAAGTTTTGTAATTCTTGGGTCCATCTAATTTATTTGATTCAGTGAATAGGTTGATTAATTTTGAGATGATGATTGATTGCCTTATTGCAAGGATTTCAAGTTAGTGATCACACCACCACACTGAATAGTTTTCAAAATAATAAAAGAGAGACACAAGGCACCAGAAAGAAAGAGTGTATAGTCCACAGAAAAAAAAAGAGAGCAATTTTAAGGGCTTGGCCTTGACCCTTTAAAAGTCTCGTTGAAAATAAGTTTGAGATAGTATTTCACTAGACTCTTCTCAACCTCTGAGCTTCAATATTACAATAAAAAACTTTCAAAATTTGTCCTTTTTCCAAGACTAGTAGCCTTTTACAAATAGAAGATACACCCCTCTTTAAAAAAGGTAAAGTCTTCAATAAAATAAAATTCGTCAAAAGTTGACCACTCAAATCATTTTTATTTATAAGGTCGTGGGTGCGGCGTAGTGGTAAGGTCGGTCATGTAATGACGGTCAGGTCTCGGGTTCAAACCCGAATATGGTCGTTGCTCGCTGCCTAATTAACCGTTCTGAGCCAAGCTCACCACCTTTGAAAGTGGATCAAATCCCACCCCCATGTCCTTCAACTTTACGGGTCTGGAACCCTAGCCACGCGCACAGGCATCCTCGGCCCTCTCGGCGGCCAGGTTCAGCTTGGTCGACTCCACCTTCTCCTGCTCCAGGTCGCCCATTAGCAGTGCTTCCTAGGACCAGAGCGGCCCCGGTTTTGAAGGACTGAAGGGAGCAACCCCTTCTCGGCGGTTCTCGGCGGCCCTGGCACAATCAAACCCACGACTCGGCTCCCTCAGAGTTTACCTGCGTGGCCTGAGCCTTGAGTTAGGTTCCAAAAATCGCGACCTAGCACGCAGGGGCGTGAGGACGCGATCCAGTACGGGCTATCTGCAACGTTAGGGTCCCCCCAGCCATGGACACTGGTGGGGGCGCCACCCCTAACCCTCCCCCATTACCAGAACTGGAAGCATTCAGG
>SNQJ01S0003757.1:3833-21136 GCA_010110895.2 Picea sitchensis | reverse complement strand
ATCAAGGTAGTGAAAGCATCCTGTCATATAACTCAATGCGTCAAAATGAAAGAAAAGTTTTATCATCATATAAATCCAGATCACTTGCGAGAAAGTGTCCTCAAAGAATAAGTTTGGTATGTGCGCCAGAGCGGGATGTTACAGTACAAAAGAGACAATTTTGTTTTTTGAACAAATGTTAGTACAAGTGAAAATGCATCATAACAAATATTAATAACTACATAATCAATTTCATCACAATAAACTGAAAGAAACATCACTATTATTCAATAAACTGTATCATATAAATATAACATAAGGAATCTACCTGCCCAACCTATCCTGCATGGTTAGGACCTCCAAGACACATAAGAAATTCTCAAGTCCAGGATTCATCCGATTGATTTTGACCACTTAAGGTCTTAGGAATGGCGACTGTTCTAAGGAACAAGGAGGTATATAGATCCCATTTACCTAATCATAAACCACAAATCAAGTCTAGAATTATCAACCATATTTAACCATCAATTCCACAGGGTGCATTGGTATAATCCACTATACTTAATCAATCTTACATGAAATATATATGAGCAATTCAGTAAGAGAATCAACATAAAGATAACAAGAATCATAAGTGCAAGTACGATCATAAGGAGTCAATGCTAATTCATATATCCAATGGGATCCATAAGAAGAGAAAATATGGTTAAGCAATACATAAAGGATTTATCACTACTTTAAGTATCCTTTTTAAAAACTATAAGAAAAACATAAAAACAATGATAAGAATTTAGGCCACTTTGCAAACCCATTTAAATGAACTAAGAAGATAAAAAAACATATTAATAAAAATAAAGAGACATTGTATACCCACTTACTTATCCCAAATAAAGACTTTTAAGAAGATCATCATATTAAGTAAATGATAGAGGTCAAGTCGCCCTGCATATCCATTTAAAGGAATTAAATTAAGACCCAAATCCTTTTAAAAATATATAAGGAACTCATTACTAACTTAGAATCCGTTAAAATTAAGAAAAACCAAGTCGTATTTAAATGATAAGTAAAGCACTCAAATTTAACTTACAAATCCATTTAATAATTTAGGAAGACCCAATCGTAATTAACCATAAAATTATTCAGATGCTAGATTACATATCCATAATAAAGAAACAAAGGAGTTCCAGAATATATCCCAGCCCTTGATCCGGTGTGCATAAAAATATAACATTCATTCCATACCTTAATTCAACACTCATTCTAGACCTTAAACTGACACTTAGTCTGGTCCTGGATCCGACACTAATTTCTGATAATTTAAATTAAATTCAACGTGTATCAAAAACGATTTTATTAATTGTATAACCTTAGAGGAAGGGACAATAAATTTGATATAGGTTCTTTCAAAAAGTGGCAGAGACATGTAAAATATGAGTGGACGTGTGTAGGCAAAGCCAATCAATATAATCATGAACTCACCCCTCTCACAGTTAGCTCTATGAATGTTACCATTGTTTTAGAAACGAGGAAAACTCATTACAAATATCATCTAATTAGAAATGGGTAAGCCAAACATGAATGGGTTAATTAAAGATATTATTTTCAAAGAGAGATGTTTCCATACAGAACCTAATCCAACCCTATATCCAACACATGTTCCGACACCTGATTCGGTGCTTCTTCCGGACCTTGAAACGAAACTAAATTTTTGATAAAATTTGAAATTAACTCAACGAGTAGAGAAAAGACTCCTTAATTGGAAATCTTAACGGATGGACAGTAAATTAAATACAGAGGCACTCATGAAATTCAAGTTATTATGTAGCCTTAATTCATTTCCGAATTAGATCCTATCATACAAACATCTTTTAAAAATCAATTTTCAAATTGTACAGGTCACTTTTCCAAAACAATTAATACTATTAACTACCAGAATTCAACCTCCTACAGTGAACCAATAGAACACCACAATCAACATTTATAAAATAAAATCAAAGATAAATGAAGGAAGAACAATAACTCAAATTGGTAAATTTTGGGTTGTTCAAAGGATGACATCGAACTCATTTTTAAAATTTTGGACCACTTACGCAATGAAATATATGCAAGCTACGATTTTGTTTTGGGTAACTGATTGACCAAGAAAATAAAGTTTAAAATTTTGATAAGTAATCGAAGGAATCGAACATAAATGGGTTCGAATTTTCTAAGAGGTGGAAGAAATTGATAACCCACAATTAATCAGTTTCGAATTCTGTTTGGTAATTTTAAAATAGTTTGTATAAATAGGGTAGCATCTAAAACACAACGAACATAATATTTTCCAATTCCATTTTCCTAAAATTTTGTAGAGATAAATATATCACATTGTGAATTGATTGGTAGAATTCCAAAGGACTCTAATTTGATACTGTCATTTAATTAGTAGTGTTTATAGAGCCTCTGTGGAATTCATATTCCAGGAAATTTTTTAACCATTACACAATGAAAACGAATCTACAAATTTCATTTGGGAAAAAGGATTAACACAAAATAATTGAAATTATGACAACACCATAAACAAAGTTTTTTTCTCAGAAGTTGAAATATGAATCGGTAAATGCAAGAGCTATTCATTCCTTCAGGATTTTTCCCAATATTACATCCCACTCATATACTAGGTACTTAACATAATACATAAATTAATATAATTTTAACATGTTCAATAGATAAGCAACTAAAAATGATCAAGTAAGAATGAAAATTGGTTTGCATAAATGAAAGGACAATTAATAGGAATTTCCAAAACATATTCAACATCCAGAATGCATCCAATTGCAATTTTAAAAATGATAATTTAATTTAGAATACTGATATACACCCAATGATAACGACCAAGGAAAATTCATTTTCTATATAAATATATTTCAACTAACAATCATCATTCATTCTAGCGTTCTTATGACTAGTCCCACACAATTAGCGAATAAGTAGAATCTAAAATGGATTGATCAAAATGGTGGAACAACTAGCAAGGAATTCTAGTATATTTAGTTGAAATATTTATAAAGGAAGCATTGCTAGAACTCTTTTTTTTTTCACAAAAAACCCATCAAGGAGATTTTCAATACAATATCAAAAGTACAAAAAAATTTAGAGAAATTTTTTATACTCTATTATACAAATCCAAAATTTATTACAAATACATTTCTCAGAATAAAAATAATGTAACCGATGAAGATGTTCCTTGAAGGTGTTCTCCCGCAACGGGTGTTCCTTTCGATCTCCTTCTTTCTAATCGTTGAGACTTCAACGGTATGTCCCAAAAAACGCTAGGGGTACTCTTCTTCCCCCTTAGCCCCATGAGCCGCAAAGGGACCAAGCACAAAAACTAGAAATATTATAGCACCAAGTTTTCCACACACCCAACTCTCAGAAGTAAAAAACAACCCCAAAATGATTTTAGCAACATAACTTTACCAATAACCAGTCCCCCTTTCCCATATAGACCATTTACTTGTATCGACCCCATTGTTATGACTACAAGCGACACAACACAAAATAATTTTTTTTTAAAGCAAGATGGAAACAACAAAAACAGTTAAAAAACACAACTTGACAAAGAACACAGCACACGCAGATCATGCAACAGTAAACAACGACTCAGACACTAGAACATCATAAAACTAGATGAAACATGCGATAAATAATAGACAGATAAAAACGACTACCTACATGACAGAAACAAGACAATGCCTACAAGATAAAGGAAAAAATCAACCACCCGACACAACGACTTTGATGACCAATAACCAGAAAACCTCTATGATGCGCAAAACCCAATGCATTGAGGTGTTACAGAACCAAGTACCAACATCAATTACAACGAAAACACGCCCACATAGGGAAGCATAAGACTTTGGCTAGGTTATCAGTCGCGTCTATCTGACAGGGCGCACAATGATCCCCTCTTCAGGAATCATGTCGTCACAAGGCGATAGGCATGACAATAAACCTGGTGCAACATAACCTATTTGGAGTCAGCCATGGATGATTTTAGGGGCTAAATTTCATTCATGGGCTAATTTTCCATTGTTTTTCCAAAAATCAAATTCGCTATTTTAAAAATGATTCGCCCAAATTCTATAGGATAAAATTATTTTACCTTGAAAATCGCCAAAATTTTATAAAAACTATATAAAATCCTTATAAATTTGAATATTTTTACAAAAATATCGCCAAACATTTATAGTTGGAATATGAAGGATTAGTAAGATTCGCGAAGGTTTCTACATTTTAAAACAAATTTACATCCTTAAAATCATCCCTAATCTGGACCAATAACCCAAGAAAAATACAACGTGCTAGGAGACCGAATTAACTGTCAAACACATGACGACTAACCCAAGCACCCAATTAACAAGTCCACCAGACGCAAGGGAATCTGACGACTATAAAATTCACACAGAACATTAATTCCTTGTGCAACAATTTCTATTGCAAACATACATCAATCTGTACACATTAAGTAATTATCATCAAACAATTATCTCATTGTAACTATTTTCCAATTCCAACAACACATAAGTAATTTCCTAAGGATAAATTCGCTATTTTTAAACTGAAACAAATATGAAACATGTCCTTGAACAATATAAGTTGTTGTCTTTTAAAAACTGAAATAGATGTAAGTATTTCCTAAGGGTGATTTCGCTATCAGGTAAATAGAAGAAAATATGGAACATGTATTTTTAAACAATAACAAACATTTCCTTTAAAACTGAATATGTTATCTAGCGTGGATACACTATCTAACAATTTTGATATTGCATTCATTAACATTATTATATGTCTTTCCATCCTATATTGTAACATTATGATATCGCTCTCTATGTTTTCCAATAAACATGATTATTATATCGATGTCTAGTAATCATTGTTATTATCTTGTTGTCTAGTAAACATATTTATTATATCACTTTCTATGTTGTCTAGTAACATTATTGGATGAGAACACAGTCTAAACATTAGGAGTAAAATCCAGTCACCTATAAACGTTGTCACATAAGAATCGCTATCACATAAGAAGTAAAACGCTCTCACCTATGGCAGTAAAACGCTGTCATATTCAAGCAACATTTATTGGTGTGTAAACATTACTAAATTTCTATGTAAATATTATTGATATCGCTGAGTAGATATATCATTGTTGAATTATATTTCAAGAGGGAAATTAAACTCAAAATTACAGTAGTCGCTATCATAATTCGTTATATGTGTTCTCTATCATAAATGCATTTGTCTACCATGGAATCACTATATAAATTTCCTTCATAAAAAAAAAATCCTTGCTATTAACACAATCACACCCTATAACATGAAATATACACATTAACACACAATAATTCATTGGTAATACATGATTCATCAATGCAGGTACAACGGCCATGGAAACATTGTTAAATTTGTGGTTCATCAATGCAGGTACAACAACAAGAAATTAAATCCTGGTCCATTCAATATGGTAAAATCCCAATTAATAGACATTTAATTCACAGATTAATAAATGGTATTGCTGGCATAAAAATAGATAAAATCACAGAGAAAAAATAACTGAAGATGTTTTCATTTATATACCTGGAATCGTAGAGCCAAAATCAAGATAAGGTTTTCATGACTATAAATGAAATCGGAGAGGTAAATCACCAAAATCTTTGTTCAATCCCTGCAAGGTTTCAAGAAATGCATAGGGAGGAAGCTGGGTTGTGTGCCATGAAAAATAGTGGTTGGATGTAGGGTAAAATGCCTAGAAAAACTAGGTTGAATGATGGGTGATGTCCAAGAAAAATGTGGGGTGGATTTTGGGTAAGATTCCACAAAAATCATGCTATGAAGGCGATGTAATGGTCCACGAAGTTCGCAGTATGGAAGTTGTGTAAAACACCACGAATTAACGGGGTGAGTGTTGTGTGTTGGGTCACGAATGTAATATCCTAAGTGTTGTGTATAATACAATTTTAAAGGTGGATTCAACACTAAGAAAAATGGGTCGCTTCCCAGCAAGTTCACAGAGTAAATTTATATTTTAAAACTGAAATTTAAAAAATCTTCGAAAGGGGATCTTTGTCCACCAAAATCGCAGATATAAAATACATTTAAAAAGGAAATAAAAAACTCTACTAATTGGTATATTTGTCCAACGAAATCGCAGAAATAAATTATTCGAAAACGCGGGCGGAGATATATCAATCCAGAATGCAAGGATTGTCATTCAACTCATAGGTTTATCATTAACAATGCAGATTTTTATCAATAAAAATGCAAAGATACTCAATTGCAAGAAGGCGCAAGGATCACTGAATAATCAAAAGAGAAAAATGAAGAGATAAGTAAGGGATAGATAAATAGGCAAAAAATGTATCCTTCACTCATCATCCATGCACAAAAAATCAGGGCCTTTGAATCTATAGGTATTTAAACACCGAAGTGACGACCATCGATTCGGCTCCTTCTTGACTGCTCAGCCATGGACTAATGACTAAAGAGATAAGGGAAAAACACAAATTTCTTTGTAATGATCAATAAAACAAATACAAAAAAGTCATAGCAATCAGGGTTTAGGTTCACCAAGGGAATCAATTCAAAATGCAGTGAGCATAAGGATGGGATGACCTTAAGTTCATTGATTATAAAACATTGAGTAGAACATAATGTTTACACAATATAAGTATAGTAATGAAAGCATGGGAACATTATAAAGATACCATTCAAAAATATATGCATGCGTACCTTTGCCAAATGCGAAAGTGTTGAGTCGTTGTCTCATGTGTGCTCCATCCAACTCGTACTTTTCAGCCGATGTGAACTCACCAGTAGCTCCCAACAAACTCTAGGGTTACTCTTCCTACCGCTGAGCCCCCCAATCCACAAAGGGGCCACACACACAATACCAAAAAAATGCTAGCACAGATATCGCCTCGTAAGGTCGAGCTACCACTCGTTACCTGAATTGGGTATCCCAACTCCCACAAGAGAAGTTCAATCAAGACAAAAATTTAGCAGCGTACTATTATGCATAAATATACCATCCATACTCCTCCTCCTCCATCCTATCTATAGAGTTTCTAAGTAATAAGTTTCCTAAATTCTCATTAAATTCCTTCTTCAGTTAATTAAATTCGAAAAACCTCCCCTGTACACATGTCACCCATCCCCTAGTTGCACCATAAAATTAATTTTATTAATTAATTAATTATTCCTATTTCCCTCACCCACCTAAATTTTTTCCTAGAAACTCTCCTTGGTGTCCCAATATTCCCTTACAAATGTTAAATGACTTACACCTTACTTTATTCCTAGTTGAGTTCATAAATAGCAAGTTCCCAAGGCAAGATTCCTTACTAAGTTAGACATTCAACTTTTTCTTTATGTTTCCCCTTTTCTTTAGGTTTCCNTCTTTAGGTTTCCTATTTCTTTTAAGTTTCCCTCTTTTTCCTTTTTAAGTAAAAAAATCAATTTAGCAAGTGTAGATGAAACAACCATTTACCCTTTTTCTTCTTTAATTAAAAATTAATTTAACAAGTGTAGATGAAACAACCATTTCTCTGTTTAAAATTTTAATGCTCCATGATAATTTGAATTTATTACCCCCCTTCTCGTTACATGTTTGTTTATTATTATTATTATTATTATTATTTTACCACATGTTCTACTTACACCTAGGTTTTAATTTCTCTAGGATGGGTGACATTTTTATTAGGGATTTTTTTTTTAATTCTTACTTATCACCTCATTCATTTTAAGGTTGACTAGGTTTATTCACTTTACCAGTTAAAATTGTGACGTGTCTTTCAGGATGCACTAGGTTCTCCAAGGGTGCCACTCGCCTCCTTTCATTTTCCTTGCACAACATTCCCTTCAGGACGGACTATGTGCTCCAAGGGTGCCACTCACCTCTTTTCATTTTCCTTGTGTGACGTGCCCTTCAGGACGCACTACGTGCTCCAAGGGTGCCACTTGCCTCTTTACTGACTTGGTAGACATCAAAAAGATCTGGAGTCAATACTCCTCTAGGTGATCTTGTGGGAGACTAAGGGCCTCTAAGAAAGAAGGCCCCTACCTTATTACGCACCCCTTAGAATCATTGTGAGAGACTATCGCAGTCTTCCTTCACGACATCGTGGGTCTTCTCGAACTAGGTAATCATTAACCTATAGTTCGAACCACGGGGAGAGTTCTAATAGGTTGTGTCAACGATGCTCCCACACCTCTCCCTCAAAGTCTCTGGTTGTTGTGAGTGACCCCTCTAATCCACATGTGAGTCTAATCATAAAGATATCCTCAGCCTACATCCATCAATGAATCATGTTAGCAATAATAATCAATCATCATAACATCTAATCATATGTACATATGTCACATCAAAAATATTCAACCCAATAGTCCACTCCCTGACTCGATCCAAAGTCCAAGGGGTTTCATCGATGCCTCTGCATCCTCAAGTTCCAAAGTCCTCAACACTCAAGAGAACCCAGTCAATATCACATGTCTATGTCAATTCAACAAAATAACATATCACCATATCCATAATTCCTCATAATCATAATCAAACGACCAATAGTAATAATCTGGATCACTTGCAAGAAAGTGTCCTCAAAGAATAAATTCTCTTAGTGCACACAAGAGAGGGATGTTAGATACACACCCTCTTGGTCTAAACTTCTTCACGAAGTTTCACAGTATGTAAGTGTCGATAAAAAGTGTATCATAGTATCATAAGTCTATCTATGAAACAAAAATGGAAATTGTTGGCTTATATCATATACGTCCTCCCAGGTCACCGAGTGCGGACGATAGTTGTCCCACTGGACCTTGACCTGATCTACTGTTTAATGTCATAGTTGTTGAATACGATGGTCCAGGATGTGGATTGGCTCAGTTGTGAGTGCACCCTCATCAGATAGCTGGAAGGAACTCATGTCAATAACATGTGTAGGATCACTAATATAATGTCTCAAAACAGATACGTGAAAAACATCATGCATATGCCTCAACGAAATAGGAAAGGCTAGTCGATAGGCCACGGGCCCCTTCCTTTCCAAACTCTCGAAAGGTCCCATGAACCTAAGAGAGAATTTAGCACCCTTTCCAAACTTGATCCAACTCTTATGCAGTTTCACCCACAAGAAGACTCGATCGCCAACTTCGTAACTACAGTCAACACGATGTGCATCGACATAACTCTTTTGTCCATCATGTGCTTCCTTGATCCTTTGTCTTATTGTTTGCATTTGATCCTCCATTTCTTGGATCACTTATGGTCACACTAGGACCCTATGCTCAAGTCAATCCCAACTCAAAGGTGTCTAGCACGGTCTCCCGTAAAGAAACTCGAAAGGTGCCATCTTAATGGTGCTTTGATAACTGTGGTTATATGCAAATTATACCAGTGGAAAGAATTATTTCCAATGCTTCTTTTGTTCCATCACGTACATGCGCAACATGTCATCCAAAATTTGGTTTGTTCGTTTGATCTACTTGTCTGTCTTTGGGTGATACACAATACTAAAGTTAATTTGGGTTCCCAATTCCTCTTGGAAACTAGTCCAAAATCATACAGTAAACATTGATACTCGATCATATATAATCCTCTTAGGAATGCCATGGAGGCTCAAAATCTCATAGATGAAAACTCTAGTTATGTCAGGTTCCTGATACATCATACGCACAAGAATAAAATGAGCACTCTTCGTAAGAGTGTTGACTACAAAAAAAATTGAGTCGTGTCTCCTTGCCATCAGTGGAAATAAAACAATGAAATCCATTGAAATGACCTCCCATTTTGATTCTGAAATAACGTGTGGATGTAGTAATCCTACTATATGTCTATGTTCAACCTTCACCTGCTGATATTATAGACATATTGCCACGTACTTGACTATGTCTGCCTTCATTTCTTTCCGGAAGAATAAGGGTTTAAGGTCTTCCCTCATCTTCGTGACTCTCGGGTGAGACATGTACACTACTTTATGTGTTTCATTTAGGATCAAACTCCTCAATGCGTCATTCGACAGTATGTAAATTTGATTTTTAAATCTCCATAATTCGTCGTCGTCAAACGTAAATACTTCAAATCTTGATACCATCATTGTGTTATGTCCAATAAAATCCTTGGTCTCCTTGTACCAGTCATCGTCGTGCTGTAAAGTTAGAATCTTTTCATGTAGATTTGTCTAAAGAGGCACCACCGAAAAGATGTGGGGTCTCTGAATCAACCCATCCGCCACTCTGTTCATTGTACCTTTTATGTAATTCATCTCTAAATCGTACTCGCTAATAAATTCCGACCAACGTCATTGTCGCCCATTCAAGTCGCTTTGCGTAAATATGTGTTGTAGTCCATAGTGGTCCATTTTTAGTTTGAATTTCCAAGAAATAAGATAGTGTCTCCAAACTCTCAAGGCATATACAATGGCTAACAACTCCAAATCATGCATTGCATAGCTCTCCTCATGCCTTCTCAACTTCTTTGAGATGTAAGCGATCACTTGACCGTCTTGCTTCAAGAATTCTCCTAAGCCTTCCTTGGATGTGTCAATGCATACCAAGAATTATGTGTCCATGTCGAGGACCTTTAGTATCATTGTCATTGTCAACAAATCCTTGAGCCTCTGAAGTGCCTCTACGAATTTATTGGTCCAAACAAACTTCTTGTTATTATTCTAGAATTCCATAATCAGATTTGCTATCCTTGAGAAACCCTCAACAAACCGTCGATAGTATCCTAATAAGCCCATGAAGCTATGCACTTTCATGAAATTCGTTGGCACAGGCCATTCCATAATAGCCTCGAACTTTGTTGGATCCATGGTGATACCCTTGTCAGAGATGACATGCCCTAAGTAGTGAATCTTCGATTGATAAAATGAGCATTTCGACAATTTCCCATACAATTTGTTCTCTCGTAGACACTGTAGTACCAAGCGCAAGTGCTCATCATGCTCCTCCATTGTCTGAGAGTAAGTAAAAATAGTAAATAAAAATATCGTCAATGAATACTTGGATGAATTTTTCCAAGTATTTGCGGAACACCCTATTCATCAAACTCATAAATACCCCAAGGGCGTTTGTCAATCCAAACAATAAAATAGTAAACTCATAATGTCCAAACCTCATCTTAAATGTGGTCTTAGGGACATCATCCTACTTGATTCATAATTAGTGATACCTTGATTGCAAGTCGATCTTTGAAAACATCATTGCTCCTTTCATCTGATCGAACAGATCATCAATCCTTGGCAACGGGTACTGATTCTTGATCGTTGCCTTGTTCAATTGACGATAGTCAATGCAGAGTCTACACGACCCATCCTTCTTCCGTATGAATATAACAGGCACACTCCATGGTGACACACTTGGATGTATAAGTCCCATGTCCAACAACTCCTTCAGTTTCATTCTCAACTCCTTAACTCCAGGGTCGACATTCGATAAGGTGTTCTCGCTATTGGTTGAATCCCTGGTTTTAAGTCTATGGTAAATTCCAATTCCCTCTCCGACGAGATCCCAGGTCACTCCTCTAGGAAGACATCTGCAAACTCTCTTACCACCAGAAGGTGTTCTATACCTTTTTCTACTCCCTTCTTGTTTAAAACAAGGATCGCATAAATATTACATCCCTTGTGCGTGCTCTTCTGTAGCTACAAGGAAGAGATGAACCTCAGGGAAAATCCATGGTTCCGACCTACAATCACGTGTATTTTTCCCTCATCATCGACCAATATCAACCATTGGGTAGAGATTGGTAATTTTAAAGGTGGATTCAACGCTAAGAAAAATGGGTCGCTGCCCAGCAAGTTTGCAGAGTAAATTTACATTTTCAAAGTGAAATTTAAGAATTCTTCAAAAGGGGATCTCTATCCAGCAAAATCGCAGATATAAAATACATTAGAAAATGAAATAAAAAACTCTACCAATTGGGATCTTTGTCTAGTGAAATCGCAGAGATAATTTATTCGAAAACGTGGGCAGAGATATATCAATCCAGAATGCAGGGATTGCCATTCAACTCATAGGTTTATCATTCACAATGCAAAGTTTTATCAATAAAAATGTAGAGATACTCAATCGTAAGAAGGTGCAAGAATCATGGATTAATCACAAGAGAAAAACGTCGAGATAAGTAAGGGATAGATAACTAGGTGAAAAATTTATCTTTCAATCATCATCCATGCACAGAAAAGCAGGGCATTTGAATCTATAGGTCTTTAAACACTGAAGTGACGACCATCGATTCATCTCTTAGATGATTTCTTAGGAACAGATTAATGACTAAAGGGATAAGGGAAAAACAAAAACTTATTTTTAATTATAAATAAACCAAATACAAAAAAATCATATCAATCAAGGTTTGGGTTCGTCAAGGGAATCAATTCAAAATGCAGCGAGTGTAAGGCTGGGAGGACATTAAGTTCATTCACTATAAAACACTGACTAGAACATAATCTTTACACAATATAAGTACAGTAATGAAAGTAGAGGAACATTATTAAACTACCATTCAAAAATATACGCATGTGTACCTTTGCCAAATGAGAAAGCTCTGAGTCGTTGTCCCAAGCACGTCTGGTCCAACTCCTCCTTGTTGATCAATGTCACCTCACTGGTACCTCCCAACCAACACTAGGGGTACTCTTCTTCCCCATGAGCCCCTCGAGCCGTAAAGGGGACATGCACACAACACCAAAGAACTGCTAAAACCCAGCTCGCCTTGCAACGTTGAGCTACCACTCGTTACCCAAGTTGGGTATCCCAACTCCCACAAGAGAAGTTTAGTCAAGACAAACATTCAGTAGTGTAACGTTACGCATAAAGATCCCATCCATACTCCTCCTCCTCCATCATTTTTATAGAGTTTTTAAGTAATTAGTCTCCCAAATTCTCATTAAATTCCTTCTTCAGTTAATTAAATTTGAAAAGCCTCCCCCGTACACATGTCACACATCCCCTCGTTGCACCAGAAAATTAATTTTATTAATTAATTAATTATTCCTATTTCCCTCACCCACCTAAATGCATTCCTAAAAATCCTCCTTCGTGTCTCAATATTCCCTTACAAATCTTAAATGACTTACGCCTTACTTAATTCCTAGTTGATTTCATAAATAGCAAGTTCCCAAGGCAAGATTCCTTACTAAATTAGGCATTCAACTTTTTCTTTATGTTTCCCCTTTTCTTTAGGTTTCCCCTTTTTCTTTAATTTTCCTATTTCTTTTAAGTTTCCCTCTTTTTCCTTTTTAACTAAAAAAATCAATTTAGCAAGTGTAGATGAAACAACCATTTACCCTTTTTCTTCTTTAATCAAAAATTAATTTAGCAAGTGTATATGAAACAACCATTTCCCTTTTTAAAATTTTAATCCTCCATGATAATTTGACTTTAATAAGGTAGTTTGAATTTCTTACCCCCCTTCTCGTTACATGTTTGTTTATTATTATTATTTTTTTTACCACATGTTCTACTTAGACCTAGGTTTTAATTTCTCTAGGCTGGGAGGCATTTTTATTAGGGAATTTTTTTTTAATTCTTACTTATCACCTCGATCATTTTAAGGCCGACTAGGTTTATTAACTTTACCAGTTAAAATCATGATGTTCCCTTCAGGACATAGTAGGTGCTCCAAGGGTTCCACTTGCCTCTTTCAGTTTTCCTTGTGTGGCATGCCCTTCAGGACACACTACGTGCTCCAAGGGTTCCACTTTCCTCTTTCTATTTTCCTTGTGCGACGTGCCCTTCATGACACACTACGTGCTCCAAGGGTGCCACTTTCCTTTTGAATGACTTGGTAGACATCAAAAACCCCTGGAGTCAATACTTATCCATGTGATCTTATGGGAGACTAAGGGCCTCTAAGGAATAAGGCCCCTACCTTATTGTGCGCCCGTTAGAATCATTGTGAGTGATTATCACAGTTTTCCCTCATGGCATCGTGGGTGTTCTTGAACTAGGTAATCGTTAACCTACAGTTTGAGCCATGACGGGAGTGCTAGTAGGTTGTGGCAGGGCGGCTCCCACACCTCTCCCTCAATGTCTCTGGTTGTCGTGCATGACCCCTCTACTCCACATGTGATTTTGATCAACAAGCTATCATTAGCCTGCATCCATCAACGAATCATGTCATTGATAATAATAACATCTAATCATATGTACATATGTCACATCAACGATATTCAACCCAACAGTCCACTCCCTGACTCGATCTGGAGTCCAGGGGATTTCATCGATGCCTCTGCATCCTTGAGGTCCAAAGTCCTGCACACTCAGGAGAACCCTGTCAATATCACCTCTATATGTCAATTCAACAAAATAACATACCATCATATCCATAATGCATCATAATCATAATCAAATGGCCAATAGTAATAATCTGGATCACTTGCAAGCAAGTGTCCTCAAAGAATAAGTCCGTTCAGTGAGCAAAAGAGAGGGATGTTACATTACTTTATAGGAATTTCCTCACTCACGTATTCCCACAAGCACAATTAATTATATTTTTAATTAAATAAATTAGGATTATTCACCCTCACACTTGTCACCCTCTTCCCAAGTTGCACAAGTAATTACATATTTTATTTTAATTAAAAGTCAATTTCCCTCACATTTCACAAATGTGTTCCTTAAATTGCTCTTAGTTGTCTCTTTATTACCCAGATTTTCATTTAATGACTATCTCCTTACTAAATCTTAGTTAGAGTTAAAATAAGAGTCTTCTTCTAGTTAGACTAGTGGTATCTAGACTCTAGATACCATCCTATGTGTACACCTATTCTCTCATACTTTATTTCGTTCTTATTTTAAAATTCCCTTTTTAATATTTTCTTGCACACATGTACATTATATCAACTCCTTAGATTTATCTCACTTTTCTTTAGATTTATATATCTCTAATCTTTTAATTTATTTAACATTTTCTTTTAGTCCCCTAACTAAACTTAAACTTAGTCTTAGTCTTAGAATATCCTTAGACTTTTATTGGGATTTATAATTAATAAAATTACTCATTAATTAATTATTTTAAATACGACAATGTAAAATTAATTCAGCATTTTCTAGGCCACCTAGATTCATTGACTCAAGTTTTTAAATTACCCGGCGTGCCCTTCAAGACACACCTCCATTCTCCAAGGGTGCCACTCATCTTTGTTGGGTTTTGGTAGTTTTTCTAACTGAGAGACTAAGGGATTCTAAATAATAAGGACTTCGCCTTATTGTGCACCCCTTATAAATCTTCGTGAGTGATTTTCTCAGTCTTCCCTCATGACATCGTGGATATCTCAAACTAGGTAATCGTTAACCTAAAATTCGAGCAAGGATAGAGTACTAGTAGGATGTGTTCGGGACTCTGCCACACCTCTCCCTCAATGTCTGGCTTTTTTTGCATGGCCTCTTTACTCCTTATATGAGTTAGATTAGCAAGCATTCGCTAGCCTACATCCATCGATGAAACATTGTCAATGATGCATATAAAAAATCATACTATAATCAACCATATGTCACATATGCATAAAATGAAATATTCAAACCAATACAGTCCACTCCCTCACTCAATCCAGAGTCAAAGGAGGTCCATTGATTCCATAAACATCTATAATTTGTCATATGTCCTGGATACTCAAGTAAACTCATCAATGGCATCTGCCAATACATAAATCAAGTAACAATAAATCACAACCCATCAACATAATCATGTAAAATCTATAGTCGAAAAAAATAACATTGTTCTATAACCGAATCACTTTCACGCAAGTCTCTTCAAATAATAAGTCGATAACATGTGCGCAGTAGAGAGGGATGTTACATACCTACTAGCCTGCTTTTATGCAATAGATTGAAAAACATATTTTTATTTTTTTTACTAGAGATTACACGTTGTTGCAAGGATAAAGTATGGATTGGGTCACTTATAAGGTCATGTTGAGGGAAACACAATAAGGTCTCAACTTATTTCTTATTGAAAAATAATCTCTCACCAATGGTGAATGATTTTGGTTGTTTAAATCCCAACCATGACAATGCCCCCCATCATAGAAAATGATACATGAAAGGTATTTTAGAACATTTAACCCTAGGTACATATTTGTAGGTAGTACTTAAATGGAATGTAAGGACATGACACCCTTGGTATCATGCACTTGAAGAGTTGTAGAGGTTATATCTAGCTCTTGGTGGAGGGTACTTCAAGAGTTGTAGTGATCATGTCTAGATCTTGGTACCAAACACTTGAAGGCTCTAAGATAACTTAGGCTCACCTTCTATGTCAAATTTTTACTCAATTTATATATACTTTAGAGAAAAATATCATTTGGCATATGAACTTTATTTTAGCATGGGAAGTTGAATGAATTGCATGAATGGATTGATAGTTCATATAGGATTATGCACATTTCTACGAAAATGGAAATATAATTTACTTTATAATTTGAAATGGAATGTATATGTAAAGGGTTGAGTTAAATGGAAAGAAAATCAATTTTATTTAAATAAAAAATAGAAATTCCATGTGCACCCACTCAATGAGGTGGAAAAATGATCTAAGGAATATATTAAAGTAAAAATATAGGAGAAGAGGTTGGGATGTGATGAATGATGTTTATTTTACATATTAAATAAAAAAATTACTTTTGCATGGAGTGAGACATGGATGGTTGAATATGTAACATCCCGCTCTTGCGCACACTGAGCAAACTTATTCTTTGAGGACACTTGCTTGCAAGTGATCTGGATTATTATACTATTGGCAGTTTGATTATGATTATGAGGCATTATGGATATGATGATATGTTATTTTCTTGTATTGACATAGACAAGTGCCATTGATGGGATTCTCCTGCGTGTGTAGGACTTTGGACCTCGAGGATGCAGAGGCATCGATGAAACCCCTTGGACTTTGAATCAAGTTTGGGAGTGGACTATTGGGATTTGATTGTTTTTGATATGAAATATGTACATATGATTAGATTTTATGATGATTTATTATTATTGTTGACATGATTTGTTGATGATGCAGGATGACGATAGCTTGTCGACCGAACTCACATGTGGAGTAGAGGGGTCATGCACAAAAACTAGATACTTTGAGGGAAAGGTGTGGGAGTAGCCCTGCCACAGCCTACTAAGACTCTCATCATGGCTCGAAATGTAGGTTAATGATTACCTAGCTCGAGAAGACCCATAATGTCATGAGGGTAGACTGCGACAGTCACTCACAATGATTCTAAGGGGCGCAAAATAAGGCAGGGGCCTTATTCCTTAGAGTCCCTTAGTCTCCCACAAGATCACCTACAGGA
>SNQJ01S0003756.1:139436-154607 GCA_010110895.2 Picea sitchensis | reverse complement strand
TGAATTTTGAGAGCTCTGGATTGGCAGGGAGAGTGAAATTTTGGGAGTAGGATTGATACAGTGCACCGGAGTTGCTGGGGGTTTTGGGCACGGAGGGCCAGGATATCCGTTGATATCTTGGGGCTAGGGAGCTACCTAGTTGGTAGGGAGGACGGTTTTGGGTAGTGTTTTGCAGAAGCGGGAAGGAAGCAAGCTGCGGACAACAGGAGGGATAATAGCATCAGGTTCAGGTATTTACCAAGAATTATGCATTGTTTTTGTATTAATTTGTTATTAAATTTTATTATTATGATGAATTTGATTGCGAATGTGCTAAATGAAGTAACTCTTAAATTTTACTGCTCTGTTCTAAATTAAATGGTTGTTTATTTGATACGGCTCTTACATGTTTGAATCTTATATTATCTATAGATTTATGTACATACCAATAAGTGATTCAACTTCTTCTTCAGTTTCGGTTTCAACGACTTCATCAACGTTATGAGGCAAATCAGTTTCTGTTTTTTGAAAAACATCAAATACGAACTACAATCAATTAAATATTTTAAACAATAAGTTAAATAAATGATTCTATACTTTTAATATAGACAATATGTGTACATGCATATACCTGGTTGGACTTCTTCTTATTGATGTAACGACCCCAATCGTTACAACAACACGCGACGCATAACAAGTGCTATTTTTTTTTCCACTAGGAAAGCAATAGTGACAACATAATCAATCAATGCAACTCGACGATGAACACAACACAAGAAATTCATTTAACATACAACATAACGACCTAGCATACTAGCACATCGTGCGACTGGGTGCAACATACGAAAATCAATTAAACAAAATAAAAATGACTACCCGCCTGTCCTACCCTGCAAGGTTAGGACCTCCAAGACACATAAGAAACGCTCAAGCCCAGATTCTCATCGATTTTGACCATTTAAGGTCTCAAGGCCGGTGACTGTTCTGAGGAACAATGAGGTGTCTACATCCCACCTGACACAACAAGTCCAAGTCGAATAAGCTAAAATACCACATCAAGATCAACCAGACGCAACCAACATCAAGTAACACAGGTAACTAGAACCTTCATGGCAAGCGAGGAACAAAGCACAAACAAGTGTTACACCATAATTTACAAACATTAATTTCAATAATCAACGTTATCATCAACGAGGAGCACATGACCCAATGCCATTTTATCATATGCATTTATCGATAAATGCGCACAATGATCCAATCATAAGGAATCAGGTCGTCCCATTGTGACAAGCACAATAGTAACCAAGGCACAAACATAATAAGTCTAAACCTTCAATCACAACATAAAATCCAACTTGCATTGTTATAGATTATACGAAACCTATAAATGAAGGCACTTTAATCAATCAAGAAAAACAAGATGTGAATGGGTTAGCCAACATATGTAACATAAATTTCTATACGCAAGAGAGCTGAGATAATAATCTATCTAGAAATTATGAAAGTCGAAGAGCAATAATCTGCTTAATTCCAAGCGTACAATAAATATGACAATTAAACCATCATTCACTGCAAAAATATTCATGGCACAAGAAGTAATTATCCCACAATCAATCATTACAATTGTTCAAGGAGTATTTATCTAAACTTTCTTTGTAATTAGCACTATCATTTCCATCCATATGCTTAAGTTATTACATTGAAATAAATAAGTATTGTTAGTAGCAACTACATAATTTTTCCTAAGTAAATGAGTTTTTTCTATTTATAAGAATCACTATGGTTGTATGCTCAAATCTAAATCAAGGAAATAAGTCCTTGCATTTTTTCAATAGCAACATTCCCTCTTATCATTTTTGTGTTGCCTTCAAGCTGAAATCTTAGATTTTCTCTCCTTCTAATAAATTGTAAACTGGAGCAATCCATAAAATGTTTAAGAGTTGTGAATCATGATTCATCCATGCATCAGTTTATCAAGACCATTACTTAATCCAAATCTTTTATACTTGATCACTAACTCACGAGGTCTACTATTGACATAATTTAGCTAACCAAAAGTCTAACAACATGAAGTTCCTTTAAGGATTAAACTAATAGAACTAAACAAAATAACCCGACAGTGTGATAATCTTGGTTAAGTTATAACTGGAAAATATAATTACAAGCACTTAGCTGGAATTAGAAATTAAAAAGGAAATAGAATAAAAATAAGACTTTTGCTGGAATTAGAAATTAAAAAGGAAACAGAATAAAACAATGACTTTTGTTGGAATTATAAATTAAAAAGGAAATAAAATAAAAGATGGCTTTTGCTGCAATTAGAAATTAAAAAGGAAATAGAATAAAAATGTGACTTTGCTGGAATTATATTTTAAAAAGGAAATAACTGGAACGCTATTAAAACGAGTATGATCTGAATCCATTGGACTAAGATATACCCGCCCCTTTTTCCTGCGTTGATATCTCCTTTCAATTGCAAATTGATATATCATTCTTTAAATAAAAATTGCATCAGAGTTGAGTCATTCAACACGTTTCAACCAAGGATTCGAAGCATTAAGGTGTAGGCCACCACATTGAACACTGCAGCTCCAACGATTTCAAGGAGGCGTTGAAGGGGCACACGTAGGGAAGGATTTTGCAGCCGTTCTGGCGTTGCTTAACTGAACTATCATAGAACCAACAACCCATTAATACCGGGCGTTCAAGCAATGAAAGAGTTGAGCGGAAGGGATACGTCCAAAATATTTTACACAGACTAGCCCACGCAGGGAAAGGTGACAGTGCGCAGAGAAAGTAATAAATAATAAAACAAAAATGCAAAGACTCCATCTCCATGGCTGGGAGAAATTCTTAATTCACAGTGGGTAACCTTCAGGAAGGGAGCGAGGAACACATACAACGCAGTAGCAGGGATAGCATGTTCCCATTCTGGTGAACTAGCTCAATCGCGGAGGTCAGGTTTCGAGCCAAGAAAGAAGAAACGGAAAATGATAAGGATGGCTGGCACTTAATAAAGCATACAACAAGCCTCAAAGACCGTACCTTCCTATTGAAAGGGTAGTTTAGAATTCAATCACATCGTTGGATATAGGAGCACCATGATTTTAAAATATTAAGAACATGAGGAAAAATATAGGAAACCTATTTCTGACAAAAAGAAACGACGGAAAGCATATGGGCCTTTATAATGTATCAAATTATGTTCAGCCTAATTAAATGGCTATGCAAAATACACCATCGACTAATTGCATGAGTTTTATAACCATTGAATACCTATCAAATGATATATATAAACTTATAGATTATATACCAGAGAGTGACAGTTCACAGAAACTGCATTCATCACCGTAAATGCATCTATCGCTGTGCAACAAAAATCATTGTAAATCGCTCCACAACATCACTGTAATTCGCTCAACAAAAACACTGAAAATCACTCAAAAACTACACTATAAATCGCTTAACAAATACACTGAGAATTGCTCAACAAATACACTTTAACTCACTCAATAGATCACTGTAATCGCTCAACAAGATGACTGTAAATCACTCAACAACATCACTGTAATTTGCTCAACAAAAACATTGTAAATCGCTAAAAAACAACATTGTAAATAGCTACTAAAGGGAGGGGTTGCAAAGAAAATGAGTTTTAAGAGCCCATCTCGACTACAACCAACATCATAAAACCACAATAGGAATTGAAACTGAATAAAAGATTAGATTTAAAACATTTCTATGAACAGATAAAATAGCGTCAACTATAAATGCATCTATTGCTTCATCATCATTATTAATCTCATACACATGAAACTTTTAACTAAAATATAACAAAATTTAAATATGCATACTGGATCCGAAGGCGATGATCCCGTAGATGTTGTCCTGTGCGTTCTCTCCATCCAGATCCCGCTTGCCAACCGATGAGACGTCACCGTTACCTCCCAACCAACGCTAGGGGTACTCTTCTCCCCCCTGAGCTCCCCGAGCCACAAAGGGGCCTTGCACACAATACCATAGAATGATAACACCCAAATCATCTCGCAAGGTCAATATACCACTCGTTACCCGAGCTGAGTATCCCAAATCTCAACAGAGAAACTCAGTCAAGATAAAATTTCAGCAGCGTAACGTTACACAAGCCAGATGTGATCGATACTCCTCCTCTACCATCCTTTTTATAGAGTTCCCAAGTGATTAGTTTCCCAAACCCTCATTAGATTCCTTTTTCATTTATTTAATTACGAAAAACCTCCTTCATACACATGTCACTTGATCCCCTAGTTGCACCAGAAAAACAAATTATTAATTAATTAAATTTTCCTATTTTCCTCACCCACCTAAAAGCGTTCCTAAAACCTCTCCCCGTTGTCCCATTATTCCCTTAAAATTCTTAAATGACTTACACCTTACCTAAATCCTAGTTGAGTTCATAGATTAAAATTTCTAAAGGATAGATTCCTTACTAAGTTAAACATTTCCCTTTTCTTTAAGTTTCCCCCTTTTTCTTTTTAACCAAAAATCATATTTAACAAGTGTTGAGAAAAACAACCATTTACCCTTTTAATACATTTAATCCTCCATTATAATTTTTACTTTAATAATTAAAATTTGAATTTCTTACCCCCCCTTCTTGTTACAGGTTTAATTAGTTTTTTTTTTGTTCAAGGGTTCTATTCAGACCTAGGTTTTTAATTCACTAGGCTTGGCAAATGTTCTTTGAGGGAAAAATTTGTTACTAAACTTTACATATCACATCTCTCATTTTAAGGCCAACCAGGTCCTAAGGAGGAAAATTTTTCTAGGCAATAGGTTTATTAACTTACCATAGAAAAAATGGCGACATGCCCTTTAGGATGCACTACGTGCTCCAAGGGTGCCACTCGCCTCTTTCCATTTTATTTGTGTGACGTGCTCTTCAAGACGCACTACATTCTCCAAGGGTGCCCATTGCCTCTTGACTAAATTTGGTAGACGTCAAACCCCTGGAGTCAATACTCTGTCAGGTGATCTTGTGGGAGACTAAGGGCCTCTAAGGAATAAGGACCCTGCCTTATTGTGCACTCCTTGGAATCATCATGAGTGACTGTCACAATCTTCCCTCATGACATCGTGGGTATTCTCGAACTATGTAATCGCTAACCTATAGTTCGAGCCACGACGGGAGTGATAGTATGCCGTGGCAGGGATACTACCACACCTCTCCCTCAATGTCTCTGGTTGTCATGCATAAAACTTTTAATCCAAATGTGAGTCTGGTCGGAAAATTATCATTAGCCTACATCCATCAATGAATCATGTCAGCAATAACAATCAACATCATAATATCTAATCATATGTACATATGTCACATCAACAACATTGAAACCCTAATAGTCCACTTCCCGACTTGATCTAGAGTCCACGGAGTTTCATTGATGCCTCGACATCCTTAAACTTCCAGAGTCCTAGAAACTCAGGAGAACCCAGTCAATAACACCTTTCGATGTAAATACGACAAAAATAACATATCATCAAATCCACAATATCCCATAATAATAATCAAAACAACCAATCGTATAAAGAACAGGATCACTTGCACGCAAGTGTCCTCAATGAATAAGTCCACTCACTACGCTCAAGAGAGGGATGTTACATACACCCCCTCTTGTTTTAAACTTCGTCCCAAAGTTTCAAAGTATGTAAGTGTCGAAATAAAGTGTATCACAATATCATAGGTCTAGCTATCAAACAAAAATGGAAACTTCTGACGCATATCATATGCATCCTCCCAGGTCACCGAGTGCGGACTATAATTGTCCCCTTGGACCTTGACTTGATCTACTGTTCAACACTGTAGCTATCGAATGCGATGGTCCAGGATGTGTATTGGCTTCACCGTGAGCGCACCCTCGTCCGATACCTGCAAGGAACTCATGTCAATAACATGTGTAGGATCACTAACAAATGTCTCAAAACAGATACGTGAAAAAAATCGTGCATATGCCTCAAATAATCAGGAAGGCTAGTCGATAGGCCACGGACCCCTTCTTTTCCACAATCTCAAAGGGTCCCACAAACCTAGTAGAGAGTTTCTAACCCTTTTCAAACTTGATCGAACTCTTATGCGGTTTCACCGCAAGAAGACTCGATCACCAACTTCATAACTACGGCCGACAGGATGCTCATTGACATAACTCTTTTGTCAATCCTGTGATTCCTTGATCCTTTGTCTTATTGTTTTCATTTTATATTCCATTTCTTAGATCTCTTCAAGTCCCACCAGGACCCTATCCTCAAGCCGATCCCAACTCAAAGGCATTTGAGACAGTCACCTGTAAATAAACTCGAAAGACACCATATTAATGGTGCTTTGATAACTATTGTTATATGCGAATTCTACCAGTGGAAAGAAGTCTTCCTAACGCTTTTGTTGGTCCATAATGTAAATACGCAATATATCCTCCAAGATTTGGTTTGTTCATTTGGTCTACCCGTCTATCTCCAGGTGATACACGATACTAAAGTTAAGTTGGGTTCCCAAGGCCTCTTGGAAACTATTCCAAAATCATCCTGTAAACATCGATCCTCTATCAAATATAATCCTCTTAGGCACACCATGCAGTCTCACAATCTCATTGATGAAAACTCTAGCTATGTCAGGTGCCTGATACGTCATACACATAGGAATAAAATGAACACTCTTCATCGGAGTGTCGACTACCAAAAAAATCAAGTCGTGTCTCCTTGCCGTTTGTGGAAATCCAACAATGAAATCCATCAAAATGACCTTCCATTTTGATTCCATAATAGCATGTGGTTGTAGTAATCCTGTCGGATGTTTATGTTTAGCCTTCACCTGCTGACATTCTAGACATCTTTCCATGTAGTCGACTATGTCTGCCTTCATTCCTTTCCAAAAGAATAAGGGTTTAAGGTCTGCCCTCATCTTCGTGACTCCTGGGTGAGCCATGTACACTGCTCTGTGAGCCTCGTTTAGGATAAAACTCCTCAACTCATCGTTTTGCGGTACGTAAATTCAAACTTTAATAATCATTAATCCGTCGTTGTCCATAGTAAATCCCTCAAATTTTGGTACCATCATGGTGTTTTGTTCAATAAAATACTTGACCTCTTTGTACCAGTCATCGTTGCGTTGTAAAGTTAGGATATTTTCACGTATATTTTTCTAAAGAGGCATCACCGAAAATATGCGTGGTCTTTGACTCCATGCATCAATCACTATGTTCACTGCCCCTTTTATGTAAGTAATCTCAAAATCATACTCTCTAAGCAATTCCGACCAACTTTGTTGTCGCGCATTCAAATCTCTTTGCGTAAAGATGTGTTGTAGACCACAATGGTCTATTTTTAGTTTGAATTTCCATCCAATTGGGTAGTGTCTCCAAACTCTCAAGGAATATACACTGGATAACAACTCCAAATTGTGCGTCGCATATTTCTCCTCATGCATTCTCAACTTTCTGGAGATGTAAGCGATCACTCGACTGCCTTGCATCAAAAGTCCGCCTAAGCCTTCCTTGGATGCGTTAGTGCATATCAGGAAGTCCTCGTCCATGTTAGGGACCTTTAGTATCGATGTTGTCGTCAAGAACCCCTTGAGCCTCCAAAATTCCTCAGTGCATTTCTCGGTCCAAACAAACTTCTTGTTCTTCTTCTGCAATTCCATGATCAGATTTGCTATCTTCGAAATGCCCTCGATGAACCGTTGATAGTATCCCATTAAACCCATGAAACTATGCACTTATGGGAAATTTGTCAGTGCAGGCTATTTCATAATATCCTCGACCTTTTCTGGATCCATAATGATACCTTTTCTGGAGATGACATGCCCTAAGTAGTGAATATTCGATTGATAAAACGATCATTTCGACATATTTCCAAACAATTTGTTCTCTCATAGACACTATGGTACCATGCGCAAGTGCTCGTCATGATCATCCATCATCCGAGAGTAAATCAAAATATCGTTAATGAATACTTGAACGAACTTGTCTAAGTATTCGTGGAACACCCTATTCGTCAAACTCATAAATACCCCTAGGGCGTTCGTTAGTCCAAATGGTAAGACAATAAAATTTTGATGTCCAAAACTCATCTTAAAGGTGGTATTAGGAATGTTGTCCTTATTGATCCATAGCTGGTGATACCCTGATCTCAAGTCGATATTTGAAAACACCGTCACACCCTTCATCTGGTAAAAAAAATCATCAATCCTTGGCAACAGATACTGATTCTTGATCGTTGCCTTGTTCAATTGAATGTAGTCAATGAAGAGTCTCCACGACCCATCCTTCTTTCGAATCAAAATAACAGGTGCACCCCATGGTGACACAATGGGACGTATAAGTCCTAGGTCCAATAACTCCTTCAGTTGTATTTTCAACTCCTATAACTCTGGGGTTGACATCCGATAAGGGGTTCTCACTATCCGTTAAGTTCTCAGTTTTGGGTCTATGGTAAATTCTAAATCCCTCTCAAGAGACAACCCTGGTAACTCCTCTGGGAAGACATCTGCAAACTCTCTTACTACCAGAAGGGTTTTTAGTCCTTCTGCCATGCCCTTTTCGTTTAATGCAAGGATCGTATAAATCATGCATCCCTTGCGCATGCTCTTCCATAGTTGCAAGGAAGAGATGAACCACAGGGAAACTCCTTGGTTTCGACCTACAATCATGTGTCTCAGTCCCTCATCATCGACCAAGCTCAACTGTTTCGTCTTACAGTTGAGTATCGTCTCATGCGATTCCGACCAGTCCATACCTATCACAACGTCATAAGATCTTAATATCGTGACGTATAGGTTGGCCCTTGTGAAAAACTCTCCTATGTTAAGGCTACAATCCATCACATTCCCTCCAACCTTCTGTTTGTCTCCTGAAGCCATTGCTACAAAGTTAAACTCATCATGTTAGACTCCCTTTACCTTAATTCTCTTTAGCGTTGCACTAGAAATGAAAATCTTTGTAGCACCTGGATCTATCAAAATACTAAGGGTCTGGTCAGTGATGGTACCTGACATCTCAAGAACAGACGACTAGTGTTGTGCCTGGCAGTTATTCACCGCTGCATGAATCCGATGGGCCTTTCACAAATCTCCCAAAGTAGTGGGTCAAGATGATCGAGATGCTTTGGTCCTCTCCACTGGAAAGTCACCCTGGTAATGTGTCTCTCCACATGTCCAACACCCTTTCTTCGGTCCAGTACTCCTCGTACCTGAAGTATAAGTTGGCGGCCCACCGGCCAGGAACCCTGGTCTATTTTGCTGAACATGCCTAAACTACTGTTGTTGTGATTGACGTTGCTACTGGTGTTGTGGTCCTCTGTGAGGAGTCCACTACTGAGGCACCGTTCACCATGGTGTATTATATGTGGGTCCTCTCGGAGTGCCTCGAAATCTCGGTGAATGTCTAGTTGGTGTTTGATGCTGCAGTGCACCAGATGACACCTGTCCCGCTGGTCTCACTGGAGTCCTGCTCTGACCCTTGCTGATAAGATCCTCCTCTACTATGAAGGCATTCTAGACAACATCATGCAAGGTTTGAGGCATCAAAATCCTCACCTTTGCATGAATTCTGATGTTAAGGCCAAACACGAACTTGTTGACTTTAAGTTTCTCGGTATTCAGGTGCGGAGAAGACCAAAGCAGATCCATGAAACGAGCCTCGTACTCGGGCACCATATGGCTTCCCTGTCGCAAGTCGTTGAACTCATTGAGATGACGCTCAATGAATTCCTTAGATATATACCTCTCCTGGAACCATTCCTCGAATAGTTCCCATGACACATCTTCGACTACTATGTTCAATTGCGGTAGGAGCATCTTCCACCATAGAAGAACGCTCCCCTTCAGTTAAAAGACCGCAATGCAAACCTTCATGTTGAAGGTATAGTCGCGAAGTGAAAAGCACATCGCCATATCATCCAACCAGGCCTTGGCGGCTGTGCCGTCCAGGGCACCAAAGAACTTGGTAAATTTGACCTTCTCGAGTTCACGGTGAATGCTACTAGTACCAACCGGGGTGCGTGGTGGACCCTCAGGAGGTTCTGGTGCCCTGGCCTCATCTCTATCCAAAAGGCTGATCAGTGCCTCTGACATCCTATGAAAGGACCTCATCATCCAAACCACATCACCCACAACTACATGTTCCTTCTCGATAACCTATTCGTCTCCCTAGGGGTTAGACCCCTCAGGCATGGATGCTATTGGGGGTGTCACACATCCTACCCTAGCACCCTGTCTTCTGCCTCCACGATGTCCTCTAACCATGATTCCCTGCATGAATACAATCAATTTTAATTAGCGACATTTTATAATCAAATACTCAATCAATGGAATCCATAGTGATCCCAAGTCATAGTTCATACCCACTCTGATACCATATGTAACGACCTCAATCGTTACGACAACATGCGACACATAAGAAGTGCTAATTTTTGTTTTCAACAGGAAAGTAATAGTGACAACACAATCAATTAGCGCAACTCGACGACTAACACAACGCAAGCAATACAGACAATAGACAACATAACAACCTAGCATATTAACACATCGTGCGATTGGGTGCAACATGCAAAAATAAATTAGACAAAATAAAAATGACTACTCGCCCATCCTACCCTTCAAGGTTAGGACCTCGAGGACACATAAGTAGTGCTCAAGCCTAGGTTCCCATTGATTTTGACCATTTAAGGTCTCAAGGCTGGCGACTGTTTTGAGGAACAAGGAGGTGTCTACATCCCGCCCGACACAACAAGTCCAAGCCGACTAAGATAAAATACGACATCAATATCAACCAGACGCAACCAACATCAAGTGACATAGGTAACTAGAACCTTCACGATGAGTGAGGAACAAAGAACAAACAAGCGTTACAACACAATTTACAAACATCAATTTCAATAATCAAGATCATCATCAACGGGGAGCACATGAACCAAAGCCAGGTTATCATATGCTCTTATATATAAATGCGTGCAACGATCCAATCATAAGGAATCATGTCACCCCATTGCGACAAGCGCAATAGTAACCGAGGCGCAAACATAATAAGTATAACCCTTCAATCACAACATAAAATCCAACTTGCACTATTATACATTATGCAAAACCTGTAAACACAGGAAGTTTAATCAATCAAGGAAAACAAGATGCGAAGGGGTTAGCCAACATATGTAATATAAATTTCTAGACGCAAGAGAGATGAGATACTAATCTATCTAGAAATGTTGAAAGTCGAGGAGCAATAATCTCCTTAATTCAAGGCATACAATAAATATGACAGTTAAACCATCATTCACTGCAAAAATATTCATGGAACGAGAAGTAATTATCCCACAATCAATCATTACAAGTGTTCAAGGAGTATTTCTCTAAACTTTCTTTGTAATTAGCACTATCATTTCCATTGAAATAAATAAGTATTGTTAGTAGAAACTACACAATTTTTCCAAAGTAAATGGGTTTCTTCTATTTGTAAGAATCACTAGGGTTGTATGCTCAACTCTAAATCAAGGAAATAATTCCTTGCACTTTTACAATAACAACATTCCCTCTTATCATTTTTGTGTTGCCTTCAAGCTGAAATCTTAGTTTTTCCCTCCTAATAAATCATAAACTGGAGCAAACCATAAAATGTTTAAGAGTTGTGAATCATGATTCATCCATGCCTTAGTTTATCATGACATTACTTAATCCAAAGATTTTATACTTGATCACTAACTCACGAGGTCCACTATTGACAAAATTTAGCTAACCAAAATTCTAACAACAAGAAGTTCCTTTAAGGATTAAACTAATAGAACTGAACAAAATAACCCGACAGTGTGATAATATGGGTTAAGTTATAACTGGAGAATTGAATTACAAGCACTTAAATGGAATTAGAAATTAAAAAGGAAATATAATAAAAATAAGACTTTTGCTGGAATTAGAAATTAAAAAAGGAAACAAAATAAAACAATGACCTTTGTTGGCATTGTAAATTAAAAAGGAAATAAAATAAAAGATGACTTTTGCTACAATTAGAAATTAAAAAGGAAATAGAATAAAAATGTGACTTTGCTGGAATTATATTTTAAAAAGGAAATAACTGGAACGCCATTAAAACGAGTATGATTTGAATTCATTGGACTAAGATATACCCGCCCCTTTTTCCTGCGTTGATATCTCTTTTAAACTGATATATCATTTTGGAAATAAAAATTGCATTAGAGTTGAGTCATTCGACACGTTTCAACCAAGGATTCCAAGCATTAAGGTGTAGGCCGCGTTGAAGGGGCGCGCGTAAGGAAGGATTTTGCATCCGTTCTGGCGTTACTTAATTGAACTGTCATAGAACCATCAACCCATTAATACCAGGCGTTCAAGCAATGAAAGCATTGAGAGGAAGGGATACGTCCGAAATATTTTACGCAGACCAACTCCAGGAAAACGCCGAGCACTAAGGGCGAGTGGATGGGTGGCGCAGGGACATCCCATGCAGGGAAAGGTGACAGTGCACAGAGAAAGTAATAAATAATAGAACAAAAACGCAAAGAATCTAGATCCATGGCTGGGAGAAATGCTTAATTCACAATGGGTAACCTTCAGGAAGAGAGCGAGGAACGCATACAAGGAGGTAGCAGGGATAGCATGCTCCCATGCTGGCGAACTAGCTCAATTGCGGAGGTCAGGTTTCGAGCCAACAAAGAATAAACGAAAAATGCTAAGAATGACTGGCACTTAAGAAAGCATACAACAAGCCTCAAAGTCCGTACCTTCCTATTTAAAGGGTAGCTTAGAATTCAATCACATTGTTGGATATAGAAGCACCATGATCTTACAATATTAAGGACAGGAGGCGAAATACAGGAAACCTATTTCTGACAAAACGAAATGACGGAAATCATACGGGCCTTTTAGCCTTTGCACAAAGTTCATGTAACACACTTAAAAAGGATTTTAGTTGTGCCATAGCAGTCATTACTAAATAAAAACAGAGCATTACATTCCAAACTGATATTATTTTTTTTCTAGTATAATGTATCAAGTTATGTTGAGCCGAATTAAATGGCTATGCAAAATACACCATCGACTAATTGCATGAGTTTTATAACCATTGAATACTGATATATATATATATAAACTTATAAATTATATACTAGAGAGTGACAATTCACCGAAACTGCATTCATCACCGTAACTGTAAATCGCTCTACAATATCACTGTAATTCGCTCAACAAAAACACTGAAAATTGTTCAACAAATACAATATAAAGTGCTCACAAATATATTGAAAATTGCTCAAAAATTACACTAACTCTCTCAACAAATCACTCAACAAATCATTGTAATCACTCAATAAGATGACTGTAAATCACTTAACAACAGCACTGCAATTTTCTCAACAAAAACATTGTAAATCGCTGAACAAAAACATTGTAAATCGCTACTAATGGGAGGGGTTACAAATAAAACGAGTTTTAAGAACCCAACTCCACTACGACCAACATCCTAAAACAATAGGAATTGAAACTGAATAAAAGCTTAGATTTAAAGCATTACTATGAACAGATAAAATAACGTCAACTGGAAATGGATAGGTTGCTTCATCATCATTATAATCTCATACATACGAAAATTTTAATTGAAATATAACAAAATTTAAATATGCGTATCGAATCCGAAGGAGATGATCCCATAGACGCTGTCTAGCGCGTTCACTTCATCTAGATCCCTCTTACCGACCGATGAGACCTCACCGGTATCTCCCAGCCAACGCTAGGGGTACTCTTCTTCCCCCTGACCCCCCCGAGCCGCAAAGGGGCCACACACACAATACCAGAGAATGATAGCACCCACCTCACCTCGCAAGGTCAAGCTACCACTCATTACCTGAGTTGGGTATCCCAACTCCCACCAAAGAAACTCAGTCAAGATAAAATTTCGGCAGTCTAACGTTACAGAAGCCCGATGTCATCCATACTCCTCCTCTACCATCATTTTTATAGAGTTCCCAAGTGATTAGTTTTCCAAATCCTCATTATATTCCTTTTTCAGTTATTTAATTATGAAAAACCTCCCCCGTACACATGTTGCCCGATCCCCTAGTTGCATAAAAAAAACAAATTATTAATTAATTAAATTTTCCTATTTTCCTCACCCACATAAAAACGTTCCTAAAACGCTTTCTGGTGTCCCATTATTCCCTTACAATTCTTAAATGACTTACGCCTTACTTAAATCCTAGTTGAGTTCATAAATAAAAAGTTCCAAAGGCTAGATTCCTTACTAAGTTAGACATTTCCCTTTTTCTTTAAGTTTCCCCTTTTTCTTTTAACCAAAAATCATATTTAGCAAGTGTTTAGAAAAACAACCATTTACCCTTTTAATAGATTTAATGCTCCATTATAATTTTTACTTTAATAATTAAAGTTTGAATTTCATACCCCCCCTTCTTGTTACAGGCCTAATTAGTTTTTTTTTTTGTTCAAGGGTTCTACTCAGACCTAGGTTTTCGATTCACTAGGCTTGGTGACAGTTCTTTAAGGGAAAAATTTGTTATTAAACTTTACTTATCACATCTCTCATTTTAAGGCTGACCAGGTCCTAAGGATGCATAGTTTTCTAGGCACTAGGTTTATTAACTTACCATAAAAAAATCATAACGTTCCCTACAAAACGCACTACGTGCTCCAAGGGTGCCACTCGCCTCTTTCTGTTTTATTTGTGCGATGTGCCCTTCAAGACGCACTACGTGCTCCAAGGGTGCCACTCACCTCTTGACTTAATTTGGTAGGCGTTAAACCCCTGGAGTCAATACTCCGTCAGGTTATCTTATGGGAGACTAAGGGTCTTTAAGGAATAAAGAACCTACCTTATTGTGTGCCCCTTAGAATCATTGTGAGTGACTGTCACAGTCTTCCCTCATGACATCGTGGGTCTTCTCGAACTAGGTAATCGTTAATCTACAATTCGAGCCATGGTGGGAGTGCTAGTAGGCTATGGCAGGGCTGCTGCCACACCTCTCCCTCAATGTCTCTGGCTGTTGTGCATAACCCCTTTACTCCAAATGTGAGTCTGGTCGAAAAGCCATCGTCATCATGCATCCATCAACATTTCATGTTAGCAATAATAATTAACATCATAATATCTAATCATATGTACATATGTCACATCAACAACATTCAAACCCTAACATTCCACT
>SNQJ01S0003756.1:125183-139386 GCA_010110895.2 Picea sitchensis | reverse complement strand
TCACATCAACAACATTCAAACCCTAACATTCCACTCCCTAACTCGATCTGGAGTCCACAGAGTTTCATCGATGCCTCGGCATCCTCAAACGTCTAGATTCCTACACACTCAGGAGAACCCAATCAATAACACATTTCAATGTAAATACAACAAAAAAAACATATCATCAAATCCACAACATCTCATAATCATAATCAAAACAACCAATCATATAAAGAACCGAATCACTTGCACGCAAGTGTCCTCAAAGAATAATTCTGTCGACTGCGCTCAAGAGAGAGATGTTACATACACCCCCTCTTGTTTTAAACTTCGTTCCAAAGTTTCACAGTATGTAAGTGTCGAAATAAAGTGTATCACAATATCATAGGTCTAGCTATAAAACAAAAATGGAAATTGCTGACACATATCATATGCATCCTCCCAGGTCACAGAGTGTGGACTATAATTGTCCCCTTGGACCTTGACCTGATCTAATGTTCGACGTTGTAGCTGTTGAATGCAATGGTCCAGGATGCGGATTGGCTCCACCGTGTCCTCAAATAATAAGTCCGCTCAGTGCGCTCAAGCGAGGGATGTTATAGTTGAAATTCTCTATTTACATCATCATCATTTCTTTCATCAATATTTTCATGTTCTTGTTTCTTTCTCCAATAATACTCTTTCCTTTGTTCGTTATGGTGAGTTTTGTCTTGAATGTGATCAAATTTTCTCTTGCACAAACTTTTGTTTCCCATGAGTGGAGTTATCTGTAAAAGTTAAATAAAAAAAATCAACATTTCAGAATAGCCTCAGAAAAATTTCATTCTCACAAAAATTATTAAAAGATAATTTATCAATAATTTTATGTTCAACAATGCCTTCACTTTGAAAAAAATTTCAACAACTCCTTCACTTTGAAAAAATGTTCAATAATGCATTCACCTTGAAAAAATGTTCAACAATGCCTTCAATATATAATATTCTTTTTGCATTCAAAACACCAACCACCTTGTTTAAAACAACGAAAAAATGAAAAAAATGATTCAAAGTTTTTCTTAGGGGCTCTACATATGAAAAAACATGAAATGAGAGTGTAAATTGTGTTAAATTGGTTAGGACGAAAGCATATTTATAATATTTGGATCCAATTGAAACAAAATGACATGTCCCTTCATTTTTTTATTTTTTTTCCGACCAATGAAATTCTCTCACCAATCTTTCGGCTGAAAACAAAATGTTCAGCCAAAAAACTAGGAATCCATTTATTTTTGACGAATCCGTTAGTAAAATATCTTTCAGCTGAAACAAAATAATTTTCGGATGAAATATTCTTTCGCTCGAAAACCTGCGAATGAGACTATTTTCAAGAACCTGATAATTCCCTCCAACTTCCTTGCACTTTGGAGGTTGCAGACTCCTACAAATACTCAGATTTTAGATTCAAAATTGATATTAGTATTTGCAAAATTGAATCTAATTTCTATGGATATAATTTGTTTCATTTTCATTTTTTTAATCTAATTTTATTTAATTTTATAAAAAAATCACTGCATAATATTTTTAGGTGACATTATGATTCAGTGAAACGAAATATCCATATCTCTAAAAATACACAGTAGAAAATTTAGAAAATCTTATATTCACAATCCTTAAACTGTTCTCTTCAAAAGGGTATTTTTATATTTTAATTTTAAGTACACATTAAGATAGATACAAGGTGGGGGAAAACATGTGTTTAAAATATGCAACTTTTTCATGTTGGTTAACTTCAAAAAATTCTAAAAATTATAACATTCTTCTGTTAGATTCAAAATTATAGTCATAAGAAAATAGAGTCTCTGTAGATTGTTGCAATATATTTAGTTTGTCAAAAACAAATTTAATAATAGATACATTGTTAGGGGAAAACATAACTCATTATCATTCCTTTCATTTTTAAGGAACATACTGTGAAACAATTACCAAATTGACATATCAAATCTCAAGAAAAATAATTTGAAAAATAGTGAGTAGAAAGATAACAAAATTTTTCACAAGTTTTGTTTTTACCGTACAGTGAAATTCGAAATAAAAAAATACTTTTGTATATCGGAAGTTGAAGAACTTGTGAAAATATAGATTTTTTTCTCATAAAACAAGCAAAATAGACACCCATCTTCATGATTTCACCAAATTATTACTCAATAATTAAATGAGGGGACACCTTTCTGATGACAAGTCATGTCTCTTCATGAAAGAGCACCCATGTGCAGGTATATATAGAACCCTCATTCTTGTACCTTAGACTTGGAAGAAGTATTCAATTAATTGATCAGATAATGGCACTTTAGGTGGGTATTCTCTAATTTATATAATGCCATTACAATATATAAATGTATTAATGTATTAAAGAAATATATTTATGAATTAATAAATATTTTGGTATTTTATTTATTATTATTATTATTATGATGATTAACATTCATTAACAAAAATTGGTCTATCGAACCTTAAGAAAGGTAATACATTAAACTTAGATTTCTTTAGAATTTTATTTTTGTGTTCGAAAAACATTAAGAGAAGTGTTCCAAGATCACCATAGTTTTGATGACCTGGGAGGTTAGGACTTGGTCAATATTGCGATAGATATTATGAAATTGTGATATAATTTGAGTATATGCAAGGCACTCTAGGAGAAATTGATTTTCATGTTCAACCTTCTTAGTGTCACAAATATGATATATTCTTTCATCCCACGAAGTTTTGGTAATTTTCCAACGAGTAATTTTACTATGCATCTCATGGGAGTTGGTTCAAATTTTAGCAATGTTGATTTTCTTCTTTGCATTAGTTTCTAACCAAGGATGATGACTATACCACCAAGAGTTAGGCCAATACAACCAACATCTTCAAAAAAATATTCTAACTTATCAATGTATGTGCCAAAGAGGGCAAGGGATAGGGGACAACTTTGTTTGAATCCTGTATTATAGTCAATTTATTTTTACCAACCCTCAATTTTCCTAAACTTGGAAATAACATTTTCATATAACCTTACTGCAACATATCTCATCTCAGAAGGAATTTTTATCTCTTCTAACCTATTCCAAAGGTTAGTCATGGACACTATGTCAAAATATTTTCTAAAATCAATGAAACAACAAAGGATACTCGTTTTATTATTGTCACACTCCTTTGAAATGATCCTAAGTGTAACAAGATGGTCCATAGTTGAATGATATTTTCTAAATATGACTTGAACTTTAGCCCCCTTTCCATGGATTTCAAGCCGTATGATGATCTTCTTTTCAAAAATATTTGTGTATAACTTATCTAATATGTAGTTAACCATAATGGTCCTATAATGAGAGGGATTTCTTTGATCCCCAATTTTAAAGATAAGAAAAATGAGGCTTTGAGTCCATGGTTTAGGGAAACCCTACTTGACTCTAAATTGAAGAGCTTGTGTATGTGAGGGATGAGGATAGGCCCTCCGTTTTTTCATATTTCACCTTGGTAGGCTTCAATGTCCTTAGTTTTCCATTTTGCAAGTTGATTAACCCCAAACTTTATGTGTTCTATAGAAAACACTTTTTCCTCTATAGAATTTTTTGGAATTTTGTCCATGGCAATAGGGGATTCTTAAATATTTTTGAGGTAGGAGTTAGAGTCCTTGGACGAATCGTATTATTTTCTTTATTTTTACGAGTTAGAATTTTTCTTTACAATCTCTTAGAATCTAGCTTAGATAGATGCAAAGATTCTCTTGTTTTCTATTTATATAGCTTCTTTTCCTCCTTTTAATTAGACCCTTGTATTTATTAATCTCACTGGATTTGAAGGATTTATTAGAGACATCCCTAATGAATTTTCTAGAAATTTTATATTCCTAAATTTTCCAACAAAAATAAATAAAATTGATGTAAAATTATGATAAACAAATGCAATATTATGTTTATAATATTTATAATTTTCATCTTAAAAATTATAATTTTAAAATAATAATGTGTAATATTATTTTATTTCATAAACATGTAAAACATTTTTTTTCCTTGAACATCAAGGATAAAAAAGTAATAGCAAAACCTCACAAACATGAATATATAACCTTGACCTTATGAATCTCAAGTCATCCATTAAAATGGATTTAATATGTTGCATTTTCTCTTAACATCAAGACGTAAGGTAATTCTCTTTTTATTTGACTATCTATTTGATAGAAAAACCTCACAAACATAAACATATAACCTTGATCTTATGAATATCAAGTCATCCATTAAAATGCATTTAATATGTTTCATTTTCTCTTAAAAACCATAAAGAACTAAATAAAGATTATACATTTTAAAGAAAACTCCATAAATAAAAATAAAAACACTATTAAAATTTGTATTAAAAATAAATATACCATTAAATAAAATTAGAGACAATAAACTCTTTCAATTAGTGTAATGATCACATATATTATAATAATAATTATTACATATTTATGAAATTATTATCATATATTTATATTAATTTTATTTATTATATATTGAAATTTAGATTATGTAATTTACATGTATTAATAATAATAATAATAATAATAATAATAATAATATATTTTTAAGGTCACAACCAAGCCACAAACTAAATTGGTGTATGTGCCTCCTTTTTTGTTTGACTGTTAAAATCTACCTAGGTGTACATACCCTACCCTTGGATTTGAACTTGTGACCTCCAAGGAGAAAACAAATGTTATTAAAATTAATATTAAAATGTCTTTTTCTTTCTACATCCCAATATCATGGAGATGTGTAATTTCTTCCTTACTCAACATGAAGTTAACATGTGGCATTTAAAAAAATACTAATAACAAAAAAGTATTTCAATGTTGACCATAAATAATATATATATATATATATATATAACTAACAATTGAAAGTTGGGGGAGATGTGTAATTCCTTCAATGCTTAATAAAGAGTTAACACATATTAGTAACAAATAGATATTTCAATATCAACTTTATATATATAACTGGTGTAGATCCATCTTAACTTTTAATTAGAATCATGAGTAAAGTTTATATATTTTATTTCATTATTCATGTTTCCACTCCCAAAACACAACCATGTGACATTTTCTATTAGTTATCTATCATTTATGAACTGTTATTTCCATTTTGTCATATATCATCTCCATTTAGTCATACATCATCTATAAATTTTTATTATACCTGCCGCCTGCGGTTGGTATATAGCGATAGATATGGTGTTGACTACTTATTACTTGGCGGTGGACCAACAAATTGTGAGTTTTCCCTAAATTTTTACATTGCATATTGAATATTTTTATTTTTCTTAATTTTTATTGAAACTAACCCGTTATTGTTGAGCCAATGATGGAAAATAAATGCCACTGAACATTTTATGGAAAAATGTGAATGTGAAGCGATGTAGAGGGAGTTGCGCATTGGGCTCTGACACTATAGTGAATTCTTACTGCAGTCCATGCTCTGGAAACTGCAGATCAGAGCAGAATTATAGTCTATGCTATGAAAGTTGCACATCATAGCATAATAACAGGTTATAGGTAGCATGGAAACCTGCATGAACAAAATACTTGCATGCATGCACATTTCTTGCAGGACATTCATGCAGACACATGTGCTAGTTATAAATGTAACCTCAACAAAGTATGATTGTACATTGCTAGCTATTCTGGAAAGCTATACCAATCATTAGGATTTGTAAAATATTCTTGATCTTCTTGTTCATTTTCCCTTTATAGCTTTAGACTATCATCTAATACATGTACGCTCTGCACATTCTTGTTCCCATTCTTTCTACTCTGTTTCTTGTTTCTTGCTTAGCTTCTTGCTTTATCATGGTATTAGAGGGCAGGAGGTAAGAATATTTACAGAGATTGGAGATAAGTCCTCTAAACAGAGCGCAAGAAGTAAAAGTCCTCACATAGCCTAGAGATAAATCCGCTTAAAAGAATGCTGGAGACATCACAGCGCATGAAGGCAACCTTGCATAAGGATGAAGCGTTTAAAAATATGCGAAATCCTTTTTTTAGGAGGAAAATACAACCATATAAGAGGAGAATCTACAACAACTATTGGATCGGCCACGGGAATAGATCTAGGCCATTAGATGAAGCCTATACTGAATGAGGAGCATGCATAAGGAGAACAGATCCCAACCGTTGGATCTGAGCAAGTGGATCAATAGTTGTCAGATCTAGGTAACTCACACTATGTTAAACTCTTAGCCTCCTTTAGACTTCAGAAGTTTGGAGGTTTAAGGAGTGTGAGGGAGTCAAGATAGCCAAAGTCCTGAAGGTCGAATAAATATGGACCGTTGGATCCAGGGAGGACATGTGGAGGAGATCCATGTGTCCAGAGGAGAGGCACTTTGAGGGAAAGTTTGTGTAGTGGAGCACTAAACTCTTGAAGTCTGAAGGCTGAAGTGTCGTTAGTCATTGATCTTCCACGAAAACGTGGCAAGAGATCCGAATGTTTTGAGGTTTAACACTCCAAGAGAAAGGGGAGAAGGGAGAGTTGACCAGAGTTCAACCGAAGCCTGGAGGCAAGGATACATACTTCTAACTGTTGGATTTGAGAGGGACACATAGAGAAATATCATGGGTTTGGCGATAGAGCATTTCTGGAGTTTGAAGAAGTTTTGGGTGTCAAAGTCTTAGCACCTTTTGGGTTAAACCTTGGGTTATAGCTTGAGGTCAATTATGAACAGGGGCATAGCAGGAGCCTGTAGTTTTCATAGAACCTGCACCTCAGGAAGAAAGGGACCTGTGTAATCTGGTTTGGCGAGATCTGAGAGCCGTTAGATCTGTGCATCTCCAGAAGGTTTGCTCCTTCGACACTTCACGGGTATTGTGAATTCAATATGTGGAAGGCTCCAAATCCTAGAGTCCCAAAGTAATTATGGGTCGTTGATTTCAGATCAATGAGGAGTATTAAACTATTCATCCATTCATCTATTCGGAGGATCTGAGGTTTCAACGGATTAAAACTCTAGGATCCTGAAACTCTTGAAGCAATGCTTCTTGGGCTAGCACCTGGTTCTCATCCCTTTGGTCATATGAGGATGTAACTTGAAAATTTCTTTTCGTTAAAAAGAAATAAGCCTTAGCTCACGAGTAAACTCAGATAGCTCGATTCCTCCATAAAGAGGGGCTACACTCGATAAATAACTGAGCTCATAGTTATGACTCTATAGATCTCATGCTAGGATAGTCAGATCCAGCCAGATCGAAGCTAAAGAAGTGGTATGGTTCGTGTTTTTCAGCTCAAAGTCACGTAAAGTATTTTGAGTTATGCACAGGAAAAAGGAAGAGGCCATGTTTTCTTGCATATATCAAAGGTATTTTTCATCCCTGAGAAAAAACACGAACAATACTACCAATTTTTTTTTTGTTCTAATTTGTTTTTACAAAAATGGCCACCTCTAACCATTTAGGATTAACACAAGGGCCAATTCTTCTTGGAAAGAACTATGAATTTTGGTCTCTCAGAATGAGATCCTTCTTACAAGCACAAGAGTGATGGGATCCAATGGATCTTGGCTATGTGGAACCAGATCCAACACTAGATTCCATGAACAATCAAGAGAGAGCTGCTCAGAAAGAACAAAGGAAAAGAGAGAATAAGACAAAGTTCTGGATTCAAAACTCAGTGGACGAATCGATTTTCTAAAAAATAATAGGTGATTTTAACTCTAAGCAGGCCTAGGACATCCTACAAAAAAATTACCAAGGAAATGATAGGGTCAAAATAGTCAAGTTGCAGACCTTGAGCACACATTTTGAGAATTTAAAAATGACAAAGTCTGAAAATGTTGATCAATTTATTATCAGAGTCACGGGAATTGTAAACTAGATTAGGTTGACTGGTGAAGAAATACATGATCAAAGGATTTTTGAGAAATTCCTCAGAAGTATTCTGAATAAATTCAAAATGGTTGTTAAAACGATCCTTGAATCCAAGGATCTGTCATATTTTTCAATAGATGAACTAATGGGCCCTCTATTGACACATGAGATGAGACTACATCTAGAATATGAGTCAATAGCCAATGGCTTCAATAACCAATTCTCTTTCAGCAGAGGGAGAGGAAGAGGTCACAGAGGAAGAGGGAGAAGTCCAAGCAATCATCACTCAAGTGAAGGTCACACACATCAAAACCATAATCAAAATTTCTAACCTCAAAGAGGTAGAGGGAGGAGATCAAATGACGAAGCAAATATACAATGCTATTACTGCAAAAAGTACGGGCACTATGAATCTGAATGCTGGAAGAAGCAAGTCGATCAACACTCAGACATAGCACATGTCTCAAATCATGAAGGAGACACCTCAGATGGGATGTTTCTCTCATGTCACAAAACTGAAGAACAACAGAAGGACCTATGGTTGTTGGACAATGGATGCATCAATCACATGACAAGTAACAAAGATTTAATTTCATGCAKTGATTTGTCTATTTCATCTGATATTACACTTGGAGATGACTCTTTAGTCAAAGTTAAAGGAAAAGTAACTATACCTATTCTCACTAAACAATATGTAAAGAAAGACATAAATGATGTCTATCATGTTCTAGATATAAAACATATTCTCTTAAGTGTAGGACAATTAGTTGAAAATGGTTATAAGCTAATTTTTGAAGGAGCATCATGTAGGATATATGACAAAACTCCCAACAGAAAATTGATTTTTGAAATCCACATGAATATGAATATAATGTTTCCCCCGACACTTAGAACTAAAAATATGACCCAATCTTATACGTAAAGTGCATCCACCCCCAATGAAACTATGATTTGGAATGCAAGATTTGGAAATCTACCCTTTCAGAGTCTAATCCTTTTACAAAAGCAGTCCATGGTCAAAGGTCTGCCTATCTTCAAAGGAAAAAATCCCCCATGTGAGTACTGCATTCTTGAAAAACACAAGAGAACTAGCTTTCCCCAGTCCTCCACTCATGACAAACAACACTTAGAGCTAGTTCACACTGAATTATGTGGACCAATGAAAACAAAGTCAATAGGTGGTATCTTTTATTTCCTAATATTTATTGATGACTTTAGAAGGAAAATATGGATCTATTTCCTTAGACACAAGTCTGAAACCTTTGCAAAGTTCAAGGAGCTCAAGGATGAAACTAAAAAACATAGTGGGAAATATGTGAAGATTCTCAGGTCATATGGAGGAGGAGAATATTGTTCAACATAATTTACAAATTTATGCAAATCAGAATGTATAATCATGCAAACCATAGCCAGGTATACTCCACAACAAAATAGAGTGGCTGCGAGGAAAATATAGACTAGAATGAACATGACAAGGAGCTTTCTAAGAGAGAAATGTCTGTCAAATCTATTCTGGGCTGAAGCAATAACATGCTCAGTTTATCTCCTAAATAGATCCCCAACCTCTAGTGTCAATATGAAGGTCCCTCAAGAAGCATGGAGTGGGACAAAACTGACTATTGCTCATCTTAGGACATTTGGATGCATTGCATTCATTCACATACCTTACGAATTAAGGAATAAAGTTGATGACAGAAGTGAGAAATGCATTTTTGTTGGCTACAATGAGACATCCAAATCCTACAGACTCTACAATTCGATTTCAAAGAAATTAATTCTCAGCAGAGATGTCAAATTTCTTGAAAATTAGTTCTTGAGTGAGTTTGAAAATCACCCTATGGACAGTCAAAATCCATTGCTGCCACTTCCTAAAAACACAGAAAATTCAGGACAACAAACACATAAACCTGTCCTTCCAAGATTGCAGGTACAAGGACAATCTCTCAAGACAACTCTTCTTCAAGTAGAAATTCATCCTCTGAACCTCAAAATCAGAGAATTGGAAGCTTGAGAGAAATCCATTAGGAGTTGGATGATATGAATCATTACAATATTTTTGCATTAATGTCATGTCTACCTACATATTTTAAAGAGGCAGCTAAAGATTCACATTGGGTTCAATCCATGAACCAAGAGATTGACACCATTGAGAAGAACAAGACATGGGATCTTATTGATCTGCCTAGACATAAGACAAGTGTTGGTGTCAAGTGGGTTTACAAAACCAAACTCAATGAAAAGGGGTAAATTGAAAAACAAAAAGCAAGACTTGTTTCCAAAGGTGTCTCACAACAACCAGGCATTGATTATGGTGAAAACGTTTCTCCAGTAGCAAGGTTGGACACTGTAAGGAGTCTTTTAGCCATAACAAATCAACACAAATGGAAAGTATACTAGATGGATGTCAAGTCAGCTTTCCTGAATGGTGTCTTAGAAGAAGAGGTCTATGTGGATCAACCACTTGGATTTGAAGTCAAAGAACAAATAGCCAAAGTGTATCGGTTGAAGAAAGCCTTGTATGGCTTAAAGAAAGATCGAAGAGCTTGGTACAACAAAATTGACACTTACCTGATCAAGAGTGGTTTCAACAGAAGCAAAAATGAGCCAACTCTATACCCCAAAACAAATCAACAAGGTAACATTTTGATTGTATGTTTATATGTTGATGACATGATATATACTGGAAATCTTGGGTTAACCATTTTTAAACATGCCATGCAATTTGAGTTTGAGATGACAGATCTTGGCATAATGAAATTTTTTTGGGGATTGAGGTTAACCAATCACCAAAAGGGTTTTTTGTATGTCAGCAAAACTATGTAGCAAACATCCTCAAAAGATTTCACATGGAAGACTGCAATCCAACAGAAACCCCCATACCCCTAGGCACAAAATTGAGCAAGCAAGATGAAGGCCCTACAATGGATTCTACCTTGTACAAAATTTTAGTATGCAGTTTGTTGTATCTTACAACAACTAGGCCTGATATTATGTATGCATCTGGCTTTGTTTCCAGGTTCATGGAATCTCCAAAAGATTCTCATTGGAAGATAGAGAAAAGGATCATGAGATAAGTTGCTGGCACTCTCAATTTTGTTTTATGGTACATTCATTTTGAAGATAATCATATTTCTGGTTACACTGACAATGATTTTGCAGGAAACCTAGATGACCGAAAAAGCACCTCAGGGTATGCTTTTCACCTCGGCACAAATCTGATTTCATGGGCATCAAAGAAGCAACCCATTGTCTCAATATCTTCTATAGAGGGAAAGTATGTCACAATTACCTCATCTTCCTATCAAGCTGTGTGGTTGCGACTTCCTGTCAAGCTGCGAAGACTATTGAATGACATGTCACATACAGAAAATGAGCCAACTCCTATGTTCTGTTTCAATACTTCAACAATTGCTTTATCTAAACACCATGTTTTTCATAAGAAAATCAAGCACATTGACACTCGCTATCACTTCATACGCGAGCTAGTCAATAATGGTCAAATCACTCTTCAATTTTGTTGCTCACTAGATCATCTAGCAGACACCTTTACAAATCTATTAGGAAAAACCATTTTTGATTTTCAGAGATGACATTTGGACATTATCAATGCTAATGTTTGTAACTCTTGAGTTTAAGAGGGAGTGTTTGTAACTCTTGTAAATGTAACCTCAATAGAGTATGACTGTACAGCTATACGAGTAGTTAGGATTTGTTAGATATTCTTGATCTTCTTGTTTTCTTGTTTCATTTTCCCTTTACAGCTTTAGATTATCATCTAATACGAGTAGTTAGGATTTGTTAGATATTCTTGATCTTCTTGTTTCATTTTCCCTTTATAGCTTTAGATTATCATCTAATACATGCGCGCTGTGCACATTCTTGTTCCCATTCTGTCTACTCTTTTTCTTGTTTCTTTCTTAGCTTCTTGCTTTATCAAGATGGACAATGCAATTCCATGTAGCGGAAACATTTTTTAGATCGCTAATGCTTGACTCAGTACAGTTTGTTTAATTTTATATCTGTTGGTGGATTATATTCTACTACTGGCGAGAAGGAAATCAACAACATCCCAACCATGCTGTCGTTTCCACGCTTCTGTATTTTATAGGGTTGTATCTATCGGGTCTTTGGTTGCGTATCTTATTAAATTTGTGAAGACAAACACAACAAAAGAACAAATTGTAGTTGAAAGAACACTCCCTGGTTTTGTTTTTCCTGGTAAGTCACCTGGAAAAGCCTCTGCAAAGTTTCTTGATTTTATAGTTCTGTTTTTCTTCATTCTTCCTTTTGGTTGGAACACGACCACGAATTCTCGCATCACGACGATGATCACTAAATTAGTTCACCTATGCTTCTCCTCGCAAGGTATATTTTTGTTGTTACACTGGATATTTCCTTTGAAGCATTTTTTGATCGATTGATAGATCCGAAGGCCATGAGATTTACAGCGGCTAAAATGTTATATCACCAACAAATCACAGTGGTAAAACCCAATATGTATGGTTCATTGTTCATAAGTCAGTTGTGATTATAAGTAGACTAGAGTTATTGTTTTTTTTTTTTTTATCATGGGAAATGGATGTTGAAGTTAACATAGGAAGACATGATAAAAATTGTAGGGATACAAGTTTTTAAATCAGCATGCCATTCTGCACTAATAAATTCTTCTTGTCACTATATTTGCAGTGTCTTTCGAGAAGAAATAAGAAGGCCCTATTTGAAGTGCTTGAAAAACTGAAAGCAAGTAACGGATATTTGAAAGCACTAATGCCCACTTGTTGTTGTCTATATTGCACAAAATTTATTGATAAACCATCTCTTTGAAAAAATATATCCGAAAATTGTTTTCTCTACAGAGTTCTGTGGATTTAGTAAGAAATCTCATCTCGTAGATAGAGCATACTACTATGGGTTGACGATACATGTCTCAAGCTCATATGTTTTGATTGTATTGGTAACTTTTTTGGAATTTATAGATTGAATTTCAAGCTAAAAGTTACGTGCAAGCACACTGATTTCTTTTAAAATATCCTACTTAAGAACATTTGAATGAGATTTCTGAGAATTATTTCTGAAACTTGTCTTTCTGGGTTGCAGAATTGATGCTTGTTGGTTTCATCTCGCTTCCACTAACAGTTGGACAAAAGCCCATTTCTATGATTTTTATACCCAAAAAAATAGTTTTTGCTATGCTTCCGTGTAAGAAGAAAAATGAAGATGGTGATAAAAACGTGAAAGAAGATAATGACCGAGCCATGTCTTCTGAACACAAGAATCCATGGAGGTGCGTCTTAGTTATTTGAGAGGGTGGCGACCATTCCAGCTCCAAACATGTAAGTACCACACCCTACTATTAGTCTAGTTGTCCTGCTCCTATGATTCTCTTATGGATTTTTCACAAATATATCAAAAGGTGATTGGATGACGACTTCAAGAGGGTTGTTGGAATCGGGTTAGTAAAGATACAGGTGGTTGGAATCAGGTTAGTAAATATATGTGTTCACAAAATCTTATGTTTTCAGAAAAACACACGAATTTCCCTTCTCTACATTGTTGTCAGCCTCCTGGTTTCTTTGAAAACCTCCTCTTGATTATTACCTAACACAGACCTTTAAAACATTATATGCAGTACTTCCTTGTGGACTTTTGTTATACTCTTTTTGCTTCTTAATGTGCATGGTAAGTCTTCAACCCTCTATCTTCGGCTCCAAATCAAGTCTTCATTATATTCACATTCATAAAAGCAATTTCCATTGTTATTTATGCTAACATTTTGATTTCATTATATTCCTTTGCATGTCTCTGTCGAGGGTGGTATGCATAATTTTGGCTCTGTTTTGTTCCCCTAGTTGTAAGTAGACAAAAAAAATTAAGCTAATAGTACAACAAACTTGTTCCCCTAGTTGTAAGTAGACAAAAAAAAAATTAAGCTAATAGTACAACAAACTATTTTATTGGAGTTAATAAGATTGGAATGTTTTATGATCGAGCCCTTTGAGGTCATTTCCTTTCGATATCCAAAATTTGCAGATAGTTTTGTGAGTTGGAACAAAACTACAAGTTATAATAATAGAGATGGCCTAGTGAAACCAACTAATAAAGTATTCTGGTTTGGTCGCCCCCATATTGTCCTTTTCTTGATCCATTTCACTCTGTTTTAGGTATCAAAACAGTTTGTACAACAAAGATTCATTGAAAAAAATTGCAATAGTTTGTGAATCTTGTTAAATGAAATATTCATGGAAATATCCATGGCTGGATGGTTACCTTATGTTTTGCAGAATGCATTCCAATTTGATTTCCTCTTGTGGATATGGGTAAGAACTATGTTCATTCAATAAAGAATAAATTATTGTGAGTAGGGTC
>SNQJ01S0003756.1:93308-109007 GCA_010110895.2 Picea sitchensis | reverse complement strand
CCCATGACTTCAGGTTTCGGAGGATACACGGTGGGAAACACCTCCACCCCTCCTAGCAGAACCAGGGTCAACACCCTACAATGGAACACACAGGGGCACCGTGTTGCTAGAGGTTTTTGGGCATGGGGGCCAGGATATCCGTAGATATCCTGGAGCTAGGTCGTTTTCCTAGTTGGCAGGGTGGACATTAGTTTTGGGCGGTTACTTTCTGTGTCTGTGACAGGACTGGACTGTGTAGCAAGGCAACAAGGCAACAAGGGCAACAGGAATTAGCATCAGAACCAGGTATTTTGTCAAGTTATGTAATTATTCCTTTCTGCCATGAATTCAATATTTGTTGATAAATCTAAGTTATTGAGGTATCTGTTATTCAAATCAATATTATGCTATGAAGTTATTATCTCAGTTGTCTTAATAAATTGCTTATGAAAATAAATAATGTTTAGAAATATATGGGCATTACAGAGAAGCCTGATAAATGTACAGCCACGATCAGTTACATCGTCGTTGTCAAAAATACCCATTTAAAAATAAAAATAATAACTTAAAACTTAACTGTTTCAGTTACGAAGACGTTAAAATACCCATTTAAAAAAAAAAAAAAACAACTTAAAACTTAATTGTTTCAGTTACGAAGACGTTTGATGTGACAGTTGTGGCAAAATTTCTGTAACCAGTGCGAGGCAGTTACGCGAGTGGTGGCCAGCGGTTACCAGACGTCAAAATACACATCCGTTTTCTGTTACAGTTCTTCTCATTCTTGCCCCGGAAAGAAGAGCCTCTATAAATATCGAAACATCTGTGTGCAAGCTTCCCAAAATCGCAGACGCTAGACGCGGTGAAGGCAGCTTTGGAGAGCAAATGCAACCAAATTGTGTCCTGCGCAGATATGCTCGCTATTGCAGCTCGCGCATCTGTGTTTCTGGTATATATTAAATTCAATTCCATTTCTTCAGCGCCAAAATTTTCATGAAATGTGAATTTCCAGAAATTAGAGCATTCGGAACAGTAAAATTCCACGGTGGCGCCTCGCGATCGCGGGTCAAAAAGACTTGTTCGACAACAGCTATTTGAAAGGTCTGCAAAATAATCGAGGCTCTGACCAAGTTCCTGGTAGGAATCCAAGCGCCTTCTTACAGGATTTTGTTACTTCCATGATAAGAATGAGAAGCATTAGCCCGCTCACTGGTACCGACGTTACTCGGCTATCCTTTCAGCTGGTCTAGTTGTTTATGTATAATGTTTATGTATAATATGGATGTTATTTATTTATTTATTTATTTTTCACGAGGAAATAACAATTGCTCTGCTATTCAATTTTGAATTAAAAGCATTTTTCCAATACATATAGGCTCGAAGCCATTACAACATAGTCACTATGAACTTTTTATTCATGTCGTTATGAGAATTAAAATAGGATGAGGAGGATAAAATCATTCCTTACAATCATCCAAGCTACATCCAATTAACATGCTACTTTCTTATCATATAGTATTTGCTATTAAATTTTAATGTGACATTGCCTTTATTTACATTTAATTTACGTTTAATGTTATTTATTTTGTTTCAATACACACTAATAGATGTTTGAAATGTGTTCTCGATTTAATGTTATTTTCTTTGTTTCAGTACACACTAATAGATGTTTGAAATGTGTTGTCGAATTGGATGTTTGAAATGTGTTCTCGATTTAATGTTATTTTCTTTGTTTCAGTACACACTAATAGATGTTTGAAATGTGTTGTCGAATTGGTGATGACATTATTTTCTTTGTTTCAGTACAAACTAATTGATGTTTGAAATGTGTTGTCCAATTGGTGATGACAACCAGAACGATCCATCGAAGCTAGCTTTACTAAGCCTGGGAAGAACGGAAAACAAACATAGAATAGATGCTTCCAATCTAGCTCTTAAATTAAGCAAAAAGAATTGTACTTGAATTTTATAGAGAGTGTTGCGAGAAGGATGACATTGGAGGATATTAAGGTTCCTTAAGAACCAATATACCATGAAGGATATAGATGCTAATGGGCATAGTTTAAAGCTCGGGGAGTTCTGGGGAATTTAATTTCTTGTGGTTTTAGTTCGCAATTTTCATTCTTTTCTTTGTTTAAATAGCATGAAGGAAGGCAGGCATGTTGTAGTGAAAAAACTTATCCCTATCTAGAACATTCATTTGTTGCAGCAATTTTTTTTTTATGTTCATAGTTATTACTTGATATGGCTATGGATGAACATTTTAATGGAGAAAATTGATGATGGGTATTTGGATGAGAAAATTGATGAACATTTTACTGGAAAAAATTGGGTATTTGTCAAATCAATAGTTATGTAATCCTTTTAAAAATCTATGCTGGGCAGCCCAACCATTAGAATCACTTAAATTATATTAAAACTCTATGCTGGGTAGCTCAGCCATTACAATATCTATTTCTAAGCCATTACCATAACTATTATATAGATTTATTTTAATATTATATTTAAATATAAAAGAGATGAATTATTTTTTTCTATTTCAGCTAATTTTTTTATTGAATTATAATTATTATAAAAAATTAAAATTTAAAAAAAAAAATGTGATGTGAAAAAGAATTAAAGAAATATTATTAAAAAAAAGATTTTTAATTTTTTTCATTTTAGAAAGGGTCACTAAATTCAAAATAAAATTGGGGTTTATATTTTTTTACTTATTTGAGAATTATTAAATTGAAAATAAAATGAACATAATTACTGTTTAAATATAATTAATAAAATATTTAATAAGTATTTTTTTTTAATATATATTTATAAACATAATTTGTATAGTAGAGTTGTTAAATTGAAAATAAAATGAACATAATTACTGTTTAAATATAATTAATAAGTAGTTTTTTAAATGTTGGTATCAAACTTTTTATTATAAAAATGATCGTATATAAAAATAAAATTAGCATTATAAAGAATGAGGGGAGTTTTAATATCCTTTGCTTTTTAATAGTTGTGATTTTATTTCTATTTTTAATTAGCAAAATGGTAATATATAAATTTAAAGTAAAGAGGTCTCTATTAAAGATGATATGAACATTAAAATAATAATTAATTTTTATTATCATATAAGGATTTAAATATTTTAAATATGTATTATATTATAGGTTACTATTTTAGTTTGAAAAAACATAAAAAAAATATAGATGAATATTCATTAAAACTTCTAAATTATTAATTTAGTCATATTTTATTTTAGATAAATAATTAAAAAAAAGATTGATAAATATATTTCTTTAGAAAATGCTCAAAAATATTAATGAAATTCCCCCCTAAAAATTACCTTAATTAATAGTGATCAATATCTTGTTGGTAGTTAAACTTACACTTTTACAAAATTTAATCGATATACTTTCTGTTATGTCTATTTGATTTACTCCATACCAATTTATAATGAAGTTAAAACATCTTATAATTCAAAGTTAACACATCTTATAATTAGAAGTTAAAATATATCTTGATTTTTGTTTAACTCAAACTTATTTCTTAAATCTTCTCTACACAAGATTTAATAAAGAAGAAAAATCTTTATCCAAGAAGGATCTACAACTATCTAAGGAATGTCACAAGGTTACATAACCCTAATGAACTAATGAATGTATTTTCAAGTCTAACTTATGAAAAATAGCTATGCCACAATGTGATGTTCATTTAAGCCGTCAAGGAATGTCACATGGTGACATAACCCTAATGAAGGTTGCAATATGACATAATATTTTGAAGGCTAACTTATGTCAAATAGTTTCATTCCTTAACGGTTGTGTCACATTGTGACATACATCTTCAATGTATTATGTTGAATTCCATCATTCCTAAATGGTTACGTCACAATGTGATGTTCATTTAAGGTTATGTCACATTGTGACATTCCATTCATGAATGTGGCAATACAACATTATTCAACCAAGATGAGAAACACAATGTAATATTACCATAGTAAACCAAGGTCAACCATTAATCACTATAATCAACATGGTTTTCTATAGTTAACCATTACTCACCATAATCAACATAGAACAATAGTCAACTTAGTGTGATGCTTGTGAATGGCACACAATGGAAAACCTCTAATTTGACACCCATATTCTAGTATTAAGAAACACATAAACATGACACTCAAACATAACCCTAAAGGAATGTCACAAGGTGACATAACCCTAAATGAAAGTCAAACATGGAGGTGATATAACGTTAATTGTAGTCAACTATAGTTTACTAAGGGTGACCTTTAATTTGACACCCATATTCTAATATGACATACACAATTCATAAACATCACACTCAAACATAACCCTAAAGTAATGTCACAAGGTGACATAACCCTAAATGCACATCGCAATGTGACATAACCCTAAATGCACGTCGCAATGTGATGCAACATTTTCAAGTCTAAATTGAATGTCAAATATCTACATTCAATAATGGTTGTGTCGCATTGCGATGTACATCTTCAATGTGTTAAAATATTGTAACTGTGACAAGTATTCTACTTATTATTGAGTTATTATTAAATAGATCAATCCCCTTTTGTGGATTGATCATGTTGAGATTTGCATATGACCAAATCCCCTTTTATGGATTGGTCAAACCCTAATTGTATGAGGCTAATTGAGAAGTCACCCCCTAGTGCTAATTAAAGTGGTTTTAGCCACTAAGTGAAGAAGTCATCCCTGCTTGATGAAGAGTCACCACCCTAGTGCTCCTCAACTAGTATAAATAAGAGAGGCTAGGAAGCTGCTGTTAGAAGAAGGAGAAGAGAGAGGGGCATTTCTTAGTCTTGTATATTCTCTAGTGTTTTGGTATTTTGTCGTGGCATTGTATTGGCAATATACATTAAGGAAGTTTTTTGCTGGGTTTTCTCCCCCATGAGGACTTCCCAGGATAAAATGTTGTGTATCATGTGATTGTGTTTCTCTTAGTGATCCTAATTGTGCTATTAATTTTGTAAATAATTAAAAATTAACATGGTTTCAGACCTAATCTGAAGAGAGCACCTTTCACTGGATAATAAAAAATGACATTATTGTCGTATAAGAAAATTATGGATTTTTCTTGGAAGGGATTTTTTTCCTAAAAGCCACCTAGGGAAGTGCATCGTAGCCTAGCGAACTCATTGGTAGCTTGAGCGCACCTTTTCAGTGGGAAAAACTTTCAGAAAGTGAAACCTTAGTTTTCACTAGTACGAGAAAACCAGAAAACCAAGAAATGAGAACCAGTACCAGAAGTACCAGTCCAAATTTACACAGGCTCAGTTTCAAGCGGTAAAATTTGGATTTTCTAAAATCTCATTGCACTAGCCTACTCTCCTCGGCCAAGCGCACCTCTTGGTAATTTCAGATTCAAATTTTGAGAAATTTGTTTTTTTAGTCATTTTCTGAGCTCCAGGTAAAGATGTTTGCAACCACCAAGCTTGTTGACAAGTTAGAAGGTTTGGAAAAATTTCGTGCCTGGAAGTATAGGATTTCACTCATTCTAGAAGAGAATGACCTTGCAGGATTCATGAAGGAAAATGTACCAAAACTTGTAGATGCTATAGCTAAAGAAAAGTGCCAGAAGGACATGGTTAGGGCCAAAACAATAATTTCAGACTCTATTAAAGATATCTTGATTCCTCAAGTGGCTTCTAAGAACAATCCAAAATAAATGTTTGATGCCATAACCAGAATGTATGAAGGAAAGAACATTAACTGAAAGATGAACTTGAGAACCCAACTCAAGAATACAAAGACGTAGAAAGGAGAAACAATTCATGACAATTTATCTAGGATCTCTCAATTCAAGGAACAACCAGAAGCAATTGGAGACAACCTAGATGAATATGAACTCATAATGACAACTCTTAATGGTTTCAAAGGACCTTTGGATTCCTTCATCCAAACTATTTTTTCCATAAAGGATAAACTACAATTTGATAGTCTTTGGGAAGAACGTGTCAAAGAAGAAGCAAGAGTAGCTAACCGAGAAGAAGTTCTTTCAAGGGATGAATATCAAGCCCTAGATGCTCATGATAAAGGAGAAAAGAAAAGGTATCACTTCAAGAAGGAGACCAACCTACACAAGGAATCTCACTCCCCAAAGAGATTCACCTACTCCCATAAATAATATCACCCTCTAAAGGAGATTCCATAATTTTTAGAAAGGTCAAAGAAGAGAAAAGGATTTATCCTCTTATCAATGTTACCATTTTGACAATATGAGACATATTGCTAAGAATTTTCCATCTATAAGAGAAGTATACAAGAAGAGAAATAACAAAATACATTATGCCCATGCAGTTGAATATGATGATCCGCCCACAAAGATGATTAAAGAAAAGATTGAAGACTATGCGCTATCTCTGCCCTATTAGGATCTATGTCACTAGAGAGGACACTTGGCTCATAGATAGTGGTTCTTCTAAGCACATGACAGGTCAGAGAGACATTCTCTCTAGCCTTACAGAAAAACAATTTCCATAGAAAGTTACACTTGGAGATGATTACTAGTACCCTATCAAAGGAGTGGGAGAATCCACTTACAAGCTTGATCCAGGGACTCCGATGAAGATGACAGATGTACTATATGTACCAGGTTTGACGAATAATTTACTTTCTATCTATGCTTTAGATAATAAAGGTTTAACAGTTACATTCATATATGGTGAAGTCTTTTTGTGGCCTAAAGGAAAAACCATAGAAGATGCAATTGTTATTTGAACAAAAGAAGGTGGCCTATATAAGTTAAAAGGTCACTCAGATGCAACCTTGACTCACTCCACTGAGAGGCCATGTAAAATTTGGCATACAAGACTAGCTCACATCAACTACAAGGCCTTACCATATGTGAAAAAGGTAGTTACAGGTTTACCAGAATTCAAGGTTGATCATGAAGGTGTGTGCAAGGGATGTGCACAAGGAAATAACATAAAGAATCCTTTCCTGAAGAGCGAGAATAAAGAAGAAGGAATCTTGGAGCTCATCCACTCATATGTATCTAGCCCAATGTCATCAACCTCTCTTAGTGGGTATGCATATTATGTGTCATTTATTGATGAATATTATCACAAGACATGGTTTTACTTATTGAAATCAAAAGATGAAGTGTTTGGGAAATTCAAGGAATTCAAATCCTTGATAGAGAATATTTCTAAAAGAAAAATCAAGATACTTGGGTCAAATAATGGAGGAGAATACACCTCAAAATAGTTTGTAATATTTTGCAGAGATATTGGGATTAAGAGGGAGCTCACCACTCCCTACAATCCTCAACAAAATGGTGTAGCAGAAAGAAAGAACATAAATATAATGGAAGCATTGAATACTATGATCCACGATCTAGAACTTCCAATGCACTTATGGGAGAAGCAATAAGAACATCAATGTATGTCCAAAATATATTTTCCCATAGTTCACTTAGATTCAAAACCCCTGAATAAATGTTCTCCAGAATGAAGCCAAAAGTAAGCCATCGAAAGATATTTGGTTGTCCACTGTTTCTACACATTCCAAAAGAAAAGAGAACCAATATGGACCCTTCAGGAAATAAGGGAATATTTGTTGGATACTGTGATCTCTCAAAGTCATTCATAATTTACATACCAAGTTACCATCATATTGAGATCAATGAAGATGTAACCTTTGAAGAATATGCAACACTCAATAAATCAAGGAGATGCCAACCTGAAGAAGTATATGGAGAAGAACCTGTAGCTTGAAGAGTTACAGAACCAGTGAGGAAAGTCATAGTTTCCCCTCATGATGAGATTCAAGAAGATCATGATATGATAGAATCTCAAGAACCTCCCTAGATGAGGATCTCTCACAAGAGAAAGCTATCTTGGGTAATATAACTTATTCAACATGGATAGAAGTATGGTGCCCCTGAAGGAACCATGAGACAAATCAAGAAACCTAATCCATTCTCCAATTATATGGCTTTGATGTGTGATATCATAGAAAAGGAGCCTACTTGATTTGAAGAATCCATTCAAAAGAAAGAATGGGAAGATTCCATTGCAGAAGAATATTAATCCATTATAAAGAATGATATATGGGAAATAGTTCCTAGACCGAAAAAAAAATATGTGGTATCTTCCAAATGGTTATATAAGATAAAACATGCTGCACATGGAAGTATTGAAAAACATAAAGCAAGGTTTGTAGCTAGTGGTTTTTCTCAAAAGGAAGGAATTTATTATGAGAAGATGTTTCCTCCTATATCGAGATACACTTCTATCAAAACCATCATAGCTCTTGCAACCAAGAGGAAGTGGAATTTACACCAGATGGATGTGAAAACAACCTTCTTAAATGGTGTCATTGAAGAATAAGTGTATATAGAGAAACCTCAAGGGTTTGAAGTTTAATATAGAAAGATTCATGTCTGCAGGTTGAAGAAGGCTCTATACATATTGAAGCAAGCTCCTAGAGCTTGGTATGGAAGAATTGACAGTTTCCTGACAATCTTGGGAATTACCATGAGTAAACATGATTCTAACCTTTTATTCAAGGTTATGAATGACGATCCAGGTATATTTCTACTGTATCTCGATGAATTATTCTTAATTAGAGAATAAAATATCATGATTAATTGTAGGAAGAATCTCATTGCAAAATTTGAGATGAAAGACCTAGCCCTGATGCACTATTTCCTAGGGCTCGAAGTTTGGTAGAGCCCAACGAAGATCTTCCTAAACCAAGGGAAGTATTCATTTGAAATAATGAAGCGGTTTGATATGTTGGAATGTAAAACCATGAAGAAACCCATGGAAACAAAGTTGAAGCTCATGGTTGATACCTCGTCAAAATTGGTTGATGCTACTCTATATAGATAGATCATTGGATTGTTGATGTATCTAACGCATACCTTGCCATATATATGTTTTGTTGTGACCACCCTGAGTCAGTATCTTGTAGGGCCCAGACGTGTTCACCTTGTTGCTGCAAAACATGTGATGAAATACCTTAAGGGTACGTTGGACTTGGGTCTATGTTATAATGGATATCATGACTTTAGACTGAATAGTTATATTGATTCAGATTGGGATGGAAGTGTTTCTGAAAAAAAAGATCACTTCAAGATGTTGTTTCAGTCTAGGGTTAGCCATGACTTCATGGCAGAGCAGGAAGCAATCCAATATTTCTCTCAACACGACATAACCGTAATACATTGTTGCATGTTCCACTAGTTTTGAAGACATATGGATTTAGACATTGTTGACAGGTATATTTGATTTGGAGATGGAAGAAACCATGATTCTATGTGATAACCAGAGTTTCATAAAAATGACGGAGAACCCTGTGTTCCATGATAAGTTGAAGAACATAGAAATACGGTATCACTTCATTTGGTATATGGTGAAGAGGGGAGTTGTAAATCTCCAATATGTTGGCATAGATGAGCAGGTCACATATGTGTTGACCAAGCCTTTGTCTCATGTAAAGTTTGAATACTTTCGAGATAATCTTGGTATAGTCTTAAAGGACCTCCCTTGAAAGGGGGAGTGAAGTTGATGATACTATGGTATCTTGGCAAATAACAGGTAGGTAAGTTAGGATTTTATATTCTAGGGGACTGATCATCCCTGGAAAGATGCCTAAGGTTCGGTAAGGACGGTTTGTCAGAGTACCTGTGCATGTATATTCCAGCTGTGGTTAGTAGTGGTATCTCTGTTAGGATTTTTATAATCCTAAGGAATATTTATGATTCCTTGATAGATCCAGAAGGCCTGCTAAGGACAGTTTGTTAGAGTACCATGTGATAGCTCCGTTAGGATTTTATATCCTAGGGAATCTTATGATTCCTAGGCAGATCCCTAGGGACTTTCATAGTACCACAAAATGATGTTGTAGCACCTGCATCATTCTGTTGTGCTATAATGACGATGTTGTTGTTCTAGTATCGTGATTTGATGATGATGTTGCTCCAGCCTTGTGATGATGATGATGATGATGTTGTTGATATTGTTTCTTTTATGCTAACTGGTGTTGATGTTTCAAGGTCCATCTCCATGTTGTGAACGATGATGATGATCCAGCTCCATTCTATGAATGATGATACTGATGCCATTCCAGATTCATGCTGTGAATGGTGATCATGATGATGATACTCGAGCTCAATGCTGTGAATGATGATGTTATTGATGGTGAGAAAAACTTCCAATGATTTATAGATATTCCAGTCAGTGTTCGTTGCTTCCCTCTCTCTCTCTCTCTCGCGATGATGTTGTAGAATACCCTTCTTGTTAAGGGGGAGTCTTAAAATATTGTAACTACGAAGAATATAGGATGATTTTAGGGGCTAAATTTCGCTCATGGGCTAATTTTCCATGGTTTTCCAAAAAACAATATTCGTTATTCTAAAAATGATTTGCCCAAATTCTATAGGATAAAAATATTTTACCTTAAAAATCACCAAAATTTTATACAAACTATATAAAATCCTTAGAAATTTGAATATTTTTATAAAAATATCACAAACATTTCATAGTTGGCATATGAAAGATTAGTAAGATTCGTCAAGGTTTCTACATTTTAAAATAAATTCCCATCCTTAAAATCACCCCTTCTTATTATTGAGTTATTATTAAATATATAAATCCCCTTTTTTGGATTGATCAGGTCAGGATTTGTATATGACCAAATCTCCTTCAGTGGATTGGTCAAACCCTAATTATATGAGGCTAATTGCGAAGTGATCCCCTAGGGATAATTAAAGTGGTTTTAGCCACTAAGTGAAGAAGTCAACCCTTCTTGATGAAGATACACCACCCTAGAACTCCTCAACTAGTATAAATAAGAGAGGTTAGTGCCTCATTCATTCACTCACTCAAGTCACTCACCTAGTGCACAAGTTTGAAGGAAGTTGCATTTAGAAGAAGGAGAAGAGAGAGGTGCATTGCTCAGTCTTGGATATTCTCTAGTGTTTTGGTCTTTTATCTTGGCATTGTAATGGAAATATATATTAAGGAAGTTTTTTGTTGGGCTTTCTCTCCCATGAGGGTTTCCAAGGATAAAATGTTGTGTATCTTGTGATTGTGTTTCTCTTAGTGATCCTAATTTTGATATTAATTTTGAAAGAATTAAAACACAACATAATGTATTATGTTGAATTCCATCATTCCTAAATGGTTACATCACATTGCGATGTTCATTTATGGTTATGTCAAACCAAAAACCTTTAATTTGGCACCCATATTCCAGTATAAGGAACATAATTCAAAAACATGACACTTAAACATAACCCTAAAGGAATGTCACAAGGTGACATAACCCTAAATGAACGTCAAACATAGTCAATAACTTATGAATGGTTGACTATGGATAACCTTCCACTCATATTCCAATATGAGGGAGGGACACAATTCATAAACATCACACTCAAACATAACCCTAAAGGAATTTCACAAGGTGATATAACCCTAAATGTAGTCAACTATAGTTTAATATTGGCACCCATATTGTAATATGATAGACACAATCCATAAACATCACACTACATAACCCTAAAGTAATGTCACAAGGTGACATAACCCTAAATGAACATCGCAATGTGACGTAACATTTTCAAGGCTAACTTGAATGTCAAATAGCTACATTCATCAATGGTTGTGTCACATTGTAATGTACATAGTCAATGTATTATGTTGAATTCCATTATTCCTAAATGGTTATGACACATTGTGATCATTTAGGGTTATGTCACCTTGTGACATTTCCTTAGTGAGATAACCCTAAACAAACGTCCCAATGTGACATAAAATTTTCACAACTAACATCTTTTAGATAGTTACATTCTTCAATGGTTGTGTCACATTGCGACATACATCTTTGATGTTTTATGTTGATTGCATTGTTCCTAAATGGTTACATCAAAGTGTGATGTTCATTTAGGGTTATGTCACCTTGCGACATTTCCTCAATGAGATAACCTTAAATGAACGTCCCAATGTGACATAAAATTTTCATGTCTAACTTATGTCAAATAGTTACATTCAGCAATGGTTATGTCAAATTACAATGTACATCTTCGATGGTTTATGTTGAATTGCATCATTCCTAAATGGTTACGCCACATTGTGATGTTCATTTAGAGTTATGTCATCTTGCACCATTTCCTTAGGGTTATGTTTCAGTGCGATGTTTATGAACTGCATCCCTTCTATTGGAGTATTGGTGCCATATTAAAGGTCATCCATAATCAATCATGTTCAATCGTAGTGAAGATTCTCATAAAATCAATCATGTTCAACCATAGTCAACACATGAAGATTGCAATGTGACATAACCATTTAGGAATGATGCAATTTGACATAAGACAATGTCAATGTACATCAAAATGCAGTAAAACCATTGAGGAATATAGCAATTCAACATTATTCAACTAACGTAAATATCACAATATAACATTATCATAGTAAATCGTCAAAATAATGACACAACCTAACAGACAAAAGTTCAAACGCAACAAAACCCTTAATTATCCTCACAATATGACATCACATTTGTTTAATGTCACATTGTGACAAAATCCTTAATGGACATTACAATGTGACATGGAATTTGATGAATGTCTCAATGTGACATAGCCATTGACGCTATCATATGAATGTCAAAATCCAAAATAATCATTAAGGAATGTCACAATCCAACATAACCATGTTGGAACATTGTAATCCAACATAACCTAGGAAAATATTGCAATGCAATGACAACCTTGATGAATGTCTCAATGCAACAACAACCTTGTTGAATGTGGCAATGGGACAACAACCTTGATGAATTTCACATTGCAACATCACCTTTGATAAACTCTCCAATGTTACATAACTATTAGTAACATTATTAAACTACTGACCCTGGCCAACCACAAGCATACACCACACTGAACCATAATGAACAATGGGAAACCAAAGCCAACTAAACTTAGGGTGACATGGCCCTAATGGATGTCACAATTCAACATAACCATTTGGGATTGGGAAAGTTAATGAAGATGAATGTTACAATTTAACACAACTCTTGAGGAATGTGAATTATGTCCAACTAAAGTCAACAAAACTCAATGCAATATAACCCTTGGTAAACATTACAATGCACCATAAATATTAAGAAACATAGCAATTTAACACAAAGTAAGCCAAAATGAATGTCTAAATGTGACATAACCATTGAAGAATGTCGTAATCTATCATAACCCTTGATGAACATTGAAATGTTATCAAACCCTTAATGAACATCACAATGTGACATCACATTTGGTTCATGTCAGGTTGTGAAAAATACCTTAATGAACATCATAATGTGGCATGACATTTGATGAACATTGCCACATGACATTTGATGAACATTGACACATGGCATTATGTAAGATGAATGTCTCAATGTGACATAACCATATCAAAATGTTGTAATCCGACATAATGCAAGAAAAATGTTGCAATGCAACAAAACCTTCGTTTAACATAACCACGTCGGAACGTTGTAATCCAAATTAATAAAAGAAAAATGTTGCAATGCGATAACAACCTTGATGATTGTTGCAATGTGACATCAACTTTGATAAACTCTGCAATGTGACATCAACTTTGATAAACTCTGCAATGTGACATAACCTTTAATAACATTATTAAACCATTAACACTGGCCAACCACAAGCAAACACCATAGTGAACCATAATGAAAAATGGCCAACCAAAGTCAACTAACCTTAATTTGACATAGCCCTAATGATTGTCACAATGCAACATAACCATTTAGGATTGGAAAATTCAATGAAGATGAATGTTGAAATTTAACACAACTATTGAGGAATGTTAGTTATTGCCAACCAATGTTAACAAATTCAATACAACAGTTGATAAACATTGCAATGCAACATAAATATTAAGAAACCTATCAATTTAACCTATATTGAGCCTAAATAAATGTCTCCATCTAACATAACCATTGAAAAATGTCACAACCTATCATAATCCTTCATGAACATTAAAATACAACAAAACCTTCAGTTAATATATACATTAATATTATTAATGTATATAAACTTTGTTAATATAAGTTAATACATATAAACATTAATCCAACTTAATATATTATAACTTTAATATAGATTAACCGTTGGAAAAGACTGAACCATCCGAGAACCTAGCGTTCGTGATGGCATAGCACTCGCAAATGTAAGAATATGTGCATGTCTCGGTTCTGGATCCATTTCAAGGGAAGACAGCCTAGTGCTCTCCCTCTCGCCCTCCCAAGGAAGGAAAATGTACAATAATCGATCTCTGCATCCGCTGCATTTAAAGATTTTTATTTATCTCTCACCATTTTTATTTATGTCTCACCATTGGATGAGAGATTTTAACTTCGTTGAGATGGAACGACTGTTTGATGACAGCCAAAAGCTACATACTGTCGTTCGTTCTGTATATCTTTATTATTAAAAATAAAGCTACATACTGTCGTTCGTTCTGTATCTCTTTATTATTAAAAATAAAGTAGAAAGGCGTGATATTGAACTTTGGAATCTGATATGTTCTTTATCTCTTTATTATTAAAGTAATAAAGTAGAAAAACGTGAGATTGAACATGGAATCTGATCTGATCTGAGATGTTATGTTATGAATCGATATGAGCCTTCTCACTCGTCCATTTTGATACCCATCAATATAAATATCGATGCAATTAAGTCATCGCTATTCTTTTATTTATTTATTTTTCATCGTAATCTAATAAGACACAACTCATCAGTAAAGCTCTGGAACGCATGAAGACTCATAAAGGAGAGAAAATCCTTTGCTTATTCAAAGGCACAATCCTACTCCTGTCCATTATCCATATCTGAAAGCTACTAAATGCTCATGTGCAGAAAGGACTATAATTAAGGAAATAGCTAACTTCTCTGAAGGATCTAGTGGAACAAAAACGCATGTTTGTTTATATATTGATTTTTTCGTTTAAATTACATTGCATCCTGCATATCGCTGTAGATCTTTACGATTGCATATGGCCTACTACTGTTTCAAACCAACAATGTACGTTTTCTCCACGTCATAAAGCCCATAAAACTAGAATCTTGAAAAACAAACAATACATATAGATATTGCTGGCTCTGAGTTAGTTGTGCCAGAGGATTCTAGAGCCTTCGGTTCGGGGGATTATCGTGACCTATCCCTGGGCTATGGCCGGATGATGATGGACGAAACGCCATCACTTCAATGTTCTTCTTTGCTGGTGCAGTTTCATTCATTGTCTTATTGCGATGCCGTGAAAAGATTTGAGTTCCACCGTCATTGCTCGCCAGCGTTTCAGCCGCCTTGATTCTGTCAGCGTGGTTATGACCAGGGCTATCTTGCACTGACACTTTGAACTGGGTGGCAGCCAGTTTATTCTCCGATAGCGCGATTGATAATCGCTCCTTCTTCATGGTCGAGTTCCTTCTCACGTATGCATCTTGAAATAAAGTCCCCTCTTCGTTCTTCTGATGAAGGGCAGGCTGCTGTGAAGAATGCATAGTCTGAGGGTTGAAACCCATAGGCCGAGCTTTCACAGTGACGGAGTACGATAAAACACATGATAGCATGAGAGCGACCCATATTGACAACAAACCAGCCTTCATTGTGTCTTTCAACAATCCGAAATTGTGATAAAAGAGCAAAGAAGAAGCTTAACTTACTAATAGAGGTCCAAGGGTGTTACG
>SNQJ01S0003756.1:8531-92429 GCA_010110895.2 Picea sitchensis | reverse complement strand
GGCGGAGCATGTGAGCTATGTCGAAACTCATTTGCATGTCTCAGACGTTGTTTACATCTAATTTTAATCTTCACATGAAAGTGCTAGTTGCAAGAATGATCGGCTGTCGTTGGCTGTCGAAATTTCTGCTGAGCAACATAACATGTTTGTTTCTTTAAACTTGTTTTTTGGTGCTGGTTTCTCTGTTAACATGACAACTAGGAAGAAATGTACGATATAATTTTTTTATTTCCTTATATACTATTATAAAATTCTATGTCGTCCTTACCACCTCGTTTGCCCTTTGTTTATGTTTATTTATACATATTACGGGTCTACATGGTCACAAGCATCATCTCCTTCGAGAGCTTTCTCATATTGCCTCACTTTATCATAGTGAATCCTCCAATGGTTTTGGGTTATTTATAGATATTATTGTCTACATGGTCACTATTAAGCATCTCCTTAGAGAGCCTTCTCATAATGTGTCTCACTTTGTACCAGTGAAGCACATGTAAGGCACTTGAAACTTATAACCAATTTTTAAATAATTTAATTAGAAGGAAGGAATAATTTTATATATTTGTTTTTTTTTTAAATAAAAAAGGGTGTTTCCTATCACTGTGTTTTTATAGTATAAAAATGTCAAAACTGGAATAGGATACTTTTAGGCAAAATAGCTATTCCCCATATGCCGTGCCATATGAAAACCATAGCAGGTGGCATAATTGTTCTAGGTATCTAATATAAACTACCAACTAAAAAAAGAGAACAAAACTGTCAAACTACATCATCCTAGTGCATAGAGCTAGGTAGAGATTGTGCGAGGTATCCATAGAAAAGAACCAGAAATTACACATTAACACCTGGGGGTATGTCGTCTGGAGCTCCGGTAAAAGGGTCGTCCCTTGGATGGAGCATGAAGGGCCTCACAAAGATCGGGCAACGCTGTCTTGCCAGTGCATTCGAGAATGCATCATAAAGCATGTTGATCCGTTGAATCATGAGGTTATCCTAGTGTATCTAGTCCTCTATCTGGCTCCTTAGCTCGAAGATGAGCTCGAGCTTCTTTGAGTTGAAGAAAGGTGGCGGAGCAGGGCATAATTCAAGGATAATAGTGAGCGTTGGAGGTACCATGATTGGGAGGCCCTCCATCGTGGTGCCCAATTCCTCCTGCTTAGTTCCCATGACCTCCATCGCCTTGACCGTCTCCGCCTTTGTCCCAATTTGGCTGTTGGTGTCCTGAATTGACGCAATTTAGTCCACATGGACGAATTCCCCTGGGAATTCCTCCTCAACTATACAGGTGGCTCCCTCCATGGCAGCTTGGGCGCTTGTGCTTGTTGTTTTATGGTTGGGGAACTGCAAATCACCTAGAACTATGAAAACGAGAGATTCTGGAGGAACCTGGATGGGTTCCTTCGGAATATCCTCCTCGACATATGCCATTGGCAGGGTTCTTGGCTGGGTCAGGAGGAATGATAATTCTCTCAGTGACCGCGATGATAATCCCATGCGTGCATGTCCCCTTATTAGAGCGGGCAAGGTGGTGGAGTGCAGGAGAGAAGTAGAGCCAGTCTCGTCCGAGGGGGAGAGATAATCCCAGACCCGACATGACCACTATACTCATCCCACCTCTGCCATTACACTTTGATGCCGTCATAATCCTCTACATGATGTAATGACCACCCTTCATTCAAGACTGAGGTGAAGGGCGATGACCTGCCATATTTATGGCTTGGGTCTGGGGCAGGCTACGTGGTCTCCCGTTGCTATGTGGCATCCCATCCGAGATAATTTTATATATTTGTTAAATCTAAAAAATTTAAAAGAAAATTATTCAATGTATATGATTGTTAAATATGAATATATTTGATAGATAAATTTTGATTTGAGTGGACATTAATCACCACCATCATCCTTCAATAATTAATAAATAAAATGAAATTATAATGTACTAAATTTTAAAGAATTTAAATAAAAATATAATTTACTAAACTTAATTATTAAAATTAAAAATATAAATTAGGTTAAATATAATTATTTAATAATTAATAAATTAAGTGAAATTATAATTAATAATTAAGAAACTCCCAAAATTGAGGCATGAAAAGGAAAAAATAAAATAGAGAGGATAAACCAATGTAGATTGAGATGTATTTATAAAAGATATTAACATACATAAATACACATATTTATAAAAATATTAACATATATAAATAAAAATATTCTATTTTATATATAATTAATTTATAGGTTATTTTTTTTTAATTTTCTTCTCAGTGAAAAGGAAATAACATATAACAAATAGATATGAACATGTTGTAATAAAATGATCAAATTTATAATATTATTTTTTATTATGTCTTATATATGACTTTTTGTAGTACTATTTTTATTAGTCCCCCGGGACTATATCTTTCACTTGGTGATCAATAATCATTGATCGTCCTATTAGTTGGTGTGTTTTGTTAATTAATTGGTGCATTTTTGTGACTGTATCCAAAACTTTTTATGTTTTGAAAACTCATAATATTAATTTAAATTTAAGAAAAAAAAACAGTTTTTTGAATTTTTTACTTCTGTAAATTTAATTTTTGATTGGTGCAGAGATTCTGATGTAACATAATTAGCTCTAATGTAGGTAAAATATTTTACATTATTTGTAATATATAAAAACTAATTTATAAATACGAATTACATGATTGGATGGTTTGAAGGATCTCACATTGCAGAGCACTTAATATTGAACACACCACCCACACTAAGAGGAGGGGGGGGTGAATTAGTGTGTGGAATTTTCTAAATTTTCTAACCTTCTTACAAGTTAGCAGTTAAAACACATTTGAACAGATTAAGAACAATCAAATCATAATCACAATGGACACATACGATACCAGATGTTTGTATATAATTTCTATGAATATATGTGAATATAATAATAAGGATTTTCCCAGCACCAACTAATTTGTTTCAACACCAACTGAAGTGAGGAGCACCAACTCCTCGGAGAGCACCAATTGTCAAGCAAGACCCAACTTGCTGATAGAACATAGTCTATCCAACTAGAGTTCAATCAACTCTAGTAGCAAGGATTCATTAATGAATCAATTCTGTTTCATGATCAGAGATATACAATCAACACTCATCACTGCACTTCATCTTCTTTCTACAATTCACACCTTCTTCACTTCGTCTTTCCTCTTATATTCACGCCTTCTTCAGTTCTGCTTCTCTCAGGTATTCGCATGGACCTAAGGTTCGTATCCCCTTCATTTTCTCTGCATGCCGCTCTTTCTCAGCGAGCCTATCTTTCACACAAGCCCGTATGCTTCTTACACAAAGCACACCCTTCCAAGTGAACCAATCATGGATGTATTTATACTTTCTTACGCTCAAAACTTGTTTAAGTTATTGAGCCGACCTGTGAAATAACCAACTTGTTAATTAATAACTTTGGGACCACCAGAGATCATCGTTTTTTGTCTTCGTCGTTAAACCTGACATCCCCTTTTCTTTCATAAATCGATCACAGGATGGATCGATTTCCTTCATCTCTGTGATAACAGAAATAGATGCTTCCTTCAAACCATGTTCATATGATCATAGGCATAGAACCACAGGCTTATCAAATAAGCAATGCATTCCATTATGCATTTTTAAATATCTTTACCATATGACCAATGGCGTTAATCATACGTTAGGCACTTGAGCACTTATCGGTTCAACGCTCACGATTCAATCTCCTGGAATGGACGATTGTCGTAACTTAGACACTTTGCCCTTCGAGTCTTTGGGACTTACAACCTTTCAAATCTCCCAGAGAGGATTTCACCGAATATATAAGACGGTTCACGTTTACTTCGCAGAACCATATCAATGGTGAGATTCGATCCTTGGACCTATACTTCATTGCTTAATCCAACGGTCAGGACTTAATCAAACAATGAGATAGATGGCCACCATTTACTCCACGACTTCATCTATTATACTTATGCTATCCTTCCATTGTGTTTTAATCAATGGTTGAGTATGCAACCAAACAACAGATCGATGGTCGAGATATCCTTCAGGTCTCTGGACTTTGAAGATTTTGAGTCTCAACCCCTTCTTTCCTCCATACGTCAATATTCTAGAGTTGAAAAAACACAAACGCGTGTCCCTCTCGAATTAACGGTCGAGATCCCCTTCAGGTCTCTGGACTTCGGAGATTTCAAATCCCAACCCCTTCTTTCCTTCGGAGTGGTCATGTGTTGAGTAAGTCATAAATGGTGGAGATTGCTTGCTATCGATTAACACTTTCACTTAGCCTATCCTTCCATTGTAGTAGATCGATGGATGAGAATGCTCCCAAAGTGATCTTCATATTGGACATCTTGTGTCCACTTCGGGACTTCGACATTTGGGACTTTGGGACTTTAGGCATGTGCCGGTAGTAAAATTCCTGAAGCAAATCTCCCGAAGTGACGTAAATTGATTACGTCACTTGTTAATGTGTCACGAGCCGAGTAGCTGCCACAGGTCACTATGATTCATGATTTGTGTGTACCTGAAATGTAGAATTAGCTTGACACTTGTCATTATCTGATTGCGCCACGTGTCCTTTCTGACGTGGTCTGTCAACGTAGATCTCCATATGTGACATATTCATCTCCTCGATCTAAAAATTGTCCTAACTCCCAATGTATCTTAGATCGATGACTGAGAGCGACTTCGGACCTTCAAACCTTCTTCCTTCGGGACTTTGAGACTTTTGACATTTATTGGTGGTGAAACTCCCGAAGAAATTCTCCCGGAGTGACGTAACTTGCTTACGTCACTTGTTGACATGGCACGAGCCAATTTCCTCTTGATGTTTATCATCATCTGATTATGCCATGTGTATGTGTTGACGTAGTATTCTGACGTGGTCTGCCACGTGTTCTTTCTGACGTGGTGTGCCACACGTCCTTGATGATGTGGTTTGCCACACGTCCTTGTTGATGTGGCCCACTGACATAGATCTCCCATACATCCTTGCTGACGTGGTCTACTAACATGGTCTGCCACATGTCCTTGTAGACATGGTCTGCTACGTGTCCTTGTTGACGTGGTCTGCTGAACAACAACCCTGATCCAACGGTCATCGTATTTCCTCCAAATCCGATGGTCCATATTCATTTCAGATTTTCGGGCTTCGAGTATGTTGAGTCTCAAATTGAATTATTGAGGTGATATTTTCATGGTGCGTAACCTCCTCGCAACTTTAGACCCAAAACGAATTATGTTCATTAAACATGATCTTAGATCGATGTCTCTATCTTTCTTCGATGCAACTGTGCTAGCTTATCTCGTCCTTCCACTTAGAATGATGCAACGGTTGATGAAAATTCACACAAATGAGATTTCAGATCTTATCTCGCTTATCCTATCCTTCCACTTGAAAATGATCCAATGAATGACGGGAATTTGGGTTTGATTTGACTACTGGAAGGTATTCAGTTAATGGAACTCTCAACCTTTTTACCTTGCTTATCCTGTCCTTCCACTCGCAAATGATCCAATGGTCATGGAGACACTCGAATCAGATCCACGATCAAGGATGATTGCGGAACCACCACTTCTGAGTGATTTAACTCGTCTCCCAAGATCAACAATTGGAATTTGTGCATTGTTGGTGACCAAACCACAATCGTTTATATTCGAAGCTATAAGATCGGATGGTATTGACTAATTGCGGGATTGGAACTAGCGTGATATTTAATTCTTCTTTCGATCTCTGCAATTCATCCTTGCCGTTGATCTCGCGATTGCTCATCCGGCGGTAATGACTTAATCTAACTTAAACTGATCACTTTTTGGATCAACCACAGTCGTCGATATCTGAGTCTATGAGATCTGATGATCTAGACCAATTGAGGGATTAGAACTAGTAAGCTGTTTAATTCTTCTTTCTCTCCCCGCAATTCATCCATGTCGTTGATCTGGCTTGCGGATCCGATGGTCACGATCCTCCAATGGTCCTCAAGCCCACAATCACTCATATGACCGACGTACGTAATATTAGACGTTCAACACGGTCAATTTCTTGATTGCAATGCTGCTGAGGCTTCTCATTCTGATCGGACAGCTGCTGAGGCTTCTCACTCTGATCGAACGAATTTTGATTTTGAGCTTTGATCTCTGCATATTGTTCGCTCCTCCTCTTGAGCTTACGCTTTCGATATTCTGTATATTGTTCTCTCCTCCTCCTGATATTTTATCATAGGAAAATTGTTGATCCTATCTTGATCAACAATAATCATGAATTGCTTCATATTGTTCGCTTCTTCTCCTAATTGATATACTGTGCAATGCACTCTTCCTTCTGAGCTTTGATCTTCATTTTCTTTTGTACTACGTTTTCCCTTCTGAGATTTGATCTTCATAGTATTCACTTCTTCTTCTAACTGATATAATATTGACATCAATGATAATCTCATCTATGGTAAATGATAATTCATCGTAACAACAAATCATCACATTGACTGTTGACATCAAGGACAATATGTCCAACAATCTCCCCCTTTGTCATTGAGGGAAACCCACTAACTTCATATACAAAACTCCCCCTGTGATGATGCTTTCTTCGTATGAAGTTTTCTCTCCCCCTTTGACATCAATGGAAAAGGGTTTTTCCTCCTATGGTAAATCTCTGTATGTTACTGTCCAGAATATGAAGTTAGGTAACTTGCCTTGGAATCATGTTTTTCCTGCCATAACTGAATGACTCCCCTTGTCAATATGCTCTCTCTATGCTTATAACTACTCTCCCCCTTTGTTTATGAAAAAGGTAGCTCTTCCTGACAAGGTTTCTTCCCCTGTTAATTTACTAACTTCTTATCTTAGTTGATTGGGATTTTTGTGTTTCAAATGAGTAGTCTTCTTTATACCAATTTTTGTAGTGATCGAGTCTTTTCAAAACTTAATCTAATCACTTTCTTATTTATTAACCAAAATACTTCCCCTGAGTTTTTGCTGACTGTTCTCCCCCTTTGTTTCTGAAAGAGTATCTTTTTCTGACAGGGTCTCTCCTCTTGTCATCTCTACAGGATGTCATGTGCCTCATTTTGTACATCAGAATGTTGTTTATGTTGATGTCACTGTCCTACTGGAACACTGTGCAATTGTAGCTCACATTATTCAAACAAATCTTGGATCTTCCCATTAATTCTCATCGATCTCTAACCAGATGTATTCGTCTTTATCCAATATGCCTCTTTAGTGTACATTGTTCTAAATTTGTCTGAGAAAGTTTATACTGTGCTTTTCACATGACTGCAATTCTTTTTGCAACAATTAACTTCACTCCCGTTCACTTGTTCAGTATTTTCTATCCACATCTATGAGTGTCCTGATTTCTTGAAATTTGTTCTCTAATCTTTTATTACCGCAACTTCATTTTTCTTCCATGTTTCATTTACTCCTTTTGTCGTATTGTATGAAACATTTCTCATTGACTGTTTTCTTGAGTTCCAACAGTTACTGTCTTTGTGGCCATATTCGCCACAAGTAACATATCATAGTGTAACAATGTCTAGCAATATGTCCAACATGATTTCTATTTCAACATCTTATACTGTTGTTGAACCTACCAAATTGTTTTCTTCCATGATGCCTACAATCCAAGGCTTTATGACCATATTCATTACAAGAAAAACAATAACCATTAAAAACACTCTCATACCTTATTTGATTCATCCATGAAGGTGTCTCTCTTATAAACTTGCTTTGAGGTATATGAGTAGCTTATGGATGTCTTCCTTGATCTAATCTTCTAAATTTTGAAGTGTTGCTTTTATTTCTTGAACATGAAGAACCTGAGTCATACCTGCTTTCAATTTTTACAAATGAGGGAGCTGTGTTAGACTTGTCTTCATCGTTTACAAATGAAGGACCTGTGTTAGACCTGTTTTCACCTTTTACAAATGAAGGACCTGCATCAGATTTCTTAGGAGTAATGATTTCTTCTTTGTTGTATCCAAGACCATATTTGTCATTTGGTGATCTCTGACTATCCAATATCTCATCCAGGGTCATGGAGTTGTTCAAGAACTTGATTTGAGTGTTTGAATTCTCAACCTTCTCTCTAAGATTCACAACTTCTGATTCCAGATTATGACATGATTCTTCCTTTTTATTCAGTTGGTTCCTCACTACCTCCTCCCTTCTTTTGGCTTCTTCAAGTTTGATTTTAAGATTGACATAGCTTCCCCTTAGTTCTTTTAGATTTGAAGGGATTTTTCTTGGTTCATCATCTTCCTTCTTTTCTTCTTTTGCTTGACTGATTTCATTTTTCAGTCTCTCGATTTCCTCTTCCCTTGCTTAACTAATTTCATTTTTTCAGTTTCTCGATCTCCACTTCCTTTTCTTTTGTTAGATCAACAACTTTTTTTTTCAATCTTTTGATCTCTTCTTCTTTGTTTTCTAACTGAATCTTTTGCTCAGATATGATTTCTTTATTTTATTTTCAGGATATGCCTTTAATTGCTAAGCTCATCGTCTTCCTTCTTCTTTTCTTTTACTTGACTAATTTCTTTCTTCAGCTTCTTGATCTCCTCTTCTTTTTCTTCTAACTGATTATTTTGCTCATATATTATATTTTCATTGTCCTTGAGCATTTCCTTTATTTCCAAGATATGATTTTGACTATTTTCAAGAAATTCTTTAGTGTAGTCATGAGGATAGCTATAGTCTGAATAATTATGGTCATAGAAGTATTCACAGAGAGTCCAATAAACCTTTTGTTTGGCCTTTGATAGTTCTTCTTCTACTTCTTCCATGAGATAAATGATAACAGAACATTCTGTTATTATATTTGAGTCTTCTTCTTTATTTGTAGGGGAGGATTCAATATCAACATTATTGTAATCGAAATATTGTGGAGAGTCTTTAACTTTATTGATGGTTGAGTCTTCATCTTCATCCTTGATAGGAATGTCTTCTGTGTCTTCACTTTTGATTTGATACATCTTTTGCAAATTCAACCATAAGTCCTTGGTGGATGTGCATAGTCCTATGCTTGTCTTCACTGTATCTTATAATCCATTGAGAAGGATATTCAATGCCACTTCATTGTTCTTCCTTGCTTTTCTTTGGATTGTAATCTTGGATAGATTCTTTGATGTAGTTAAGTCCCAGGGCTTGCTTACTACTGAATTCCAAACTTCAGATCCTTTTGACTTCAAATACTGTTTCATATTTTCTCTCCATGAGGAATAATCTATTCCATCAAATAAGGGAGCTTCAATTGCGGAGAGAGCCATATGTCCACCCATTTATTCAGGATCTACCTTCTAGTGGTTAAACTGTGCTAAAGGAACTCTCTTTGATACCAATTGTTGAACACATTGCCCACACTAAGAGGGGGGGGGGTGAATTTGTGTGTGGACTTTTCTAACTTTTCTAACTTTCTTACAAGTTATCAATTAAAACATATTTGAATAGATTAAGAACAATCAAATCATAATCATAATGGACACAAAAGATACCAGATGTTTGTATATAATTTATATGAATATATGTGAATATAATAATAAGGATTTTCCCAACACCAACTAATTTGTTTTAGCACCAATTGAAGTTAGTATCACCAACTCCTCGGAGAGCACCAACTCTCAAGAAAGACCCAACTTGCTGCAATACCCATCTTGCTGATAGAACACAGTCTATCCAACTAGAGTTCTATCAACTCTAGTAGTAGTGACTCATTAATGAATCAATTCTATTTCATGATCAGAGATATACATAAACACTCATCACTGCACTTCATATTCTCTCTGAAATTCATGCCTTCTTCACTTCGTCTTTCCTATGATCTTCACACCTTCTTCAGTTCTTCTTCTCTCTGATATTTTCACATACCTCAGGTCCGTATCCCCTTCATTTTCTTTGCATGCCTCTCTTTCTCATCGAGCCTATCTTTCACACAAGCTCGTATGCTTCTTCCACAAAGAACACCCTTCCAAATGAACCAATCATGGTTGTATTTATACTTTCTTATGCTCAAAACTTGTTTAAGTTATTGAGCCAACCTGTGAAATAACCAACTTGTTCATTAACAACTTTGGGACCACCAGAGATCATCGTTTCGGGTCTTCATCGTTAAACTTGATATCTCCTTTTCTTTCATAAATTGATCACATGATGTATCGATTTCCTTCGTCTCCGTGATAACAGAAATAGGTGCTTCCTTCAAAACATGTTCATATGATCATAGGCATAGAACCAAAGTCTTATCAAATAAGCGACGCATTCCATTCTACCTTTTTAAATATCTTTACCATATGATCAATGGCGTTAATAAGACGTTAGGAGAGACGAGCGCTTATCGATTCAACACTCTTGATTCAATATCTTGGAATGGACGATTGTTGTAACTTCGACACTTTTCCCTTCAGGTCTTCGGGACTTCCAACCTTTCAAATCTCTCGAAGCGGATTTCTTCGAATAGATCGGACGGTTCATGTTTACTTCACGGAACGAGATCAATTTTTAAATTTGATCCTTGGACCTATAATTCATTTCTTAATCCAACGACCATGACTTAATCAAGAAATGAGATGGATGGCCACCATTTAATCCACGACTTCATCTATTATACTTACATTATCCTTCCACTGTGATTTGATCAACGGTTGAGTATGCAACCGAACATCAGATTGACGGTCGAGATCTCCTTCGGTTCTTCGGACTTCGGATATTTCGAGTCTCAACCCATTCTTTCCTTCGTAAGTCAATCTTCCAGAGATGAGAAAACACTGATGCATGTCCCTCTTGGATTAACGATCGAGATATCATTTAGGTCTCCGAACTTTGGAGATTTCAAATCTCAACCCCTTCTTTCCTCCACAGTGGTCACTTGCTGAGTAAGTCATAAACGGTGGAGATTTGTTGCTATCGGTTAACACTTCCGATTACACTATCCTTCCACTATAGTATATCGATGAATGAGAATGATGCCAAAGTGATCTTCAGATCGGATGTCTTGTGTCCACTTCGGGACTTCAACATTCACGACTTTAGGACTTTGGGCAAGTGTTGGTGGTAAAACTCCCAGGGTGACGTAACTTTATTATGTCACTTGCTGATGTGTCACGAGGCGAGTAGATGCCATGTGTCACTCTGATTCGTGATTTTCATGTACCTGAAATATAGAATCATCTTGACACTTTTCAGTATCTGATTGTGCCACATGTCCTTGCTAACGTGGACTGCTGATGTGGTTTGTCGACGTAGATCTCCCGATGTGACATATTCATCTCCTTGATCTAAAGGTTTTCCTAACTCTTGATGTATCTTAGATTGACGACCTAGAGTGACTTCAGACCTTCTTCCTTCGGGACGTCAAGACTTTTGACATTTCTTAGTGGTGAAACTCCCGAAGCAATTCTCCCGGAGTGACGTAACTTGCTTACATCACTTGTTGACATGGCACGAGCCAATTTCCTCTTGATGCTTTTCATCATCTGATTATGCCATGTGTATGTGATGAGGTGGTATTTTGATGTGTTCTACTACATGTTCTTCTTTGATGAGGTCTTCCACACATCCTTGCTAATGTGGTCTGCCACACGTCTTTGCTGATGTGGCCTGCTGAGGTAGATATCCCATACGTCCTTGCTGACATGGTCTGCCACATGTCCTTGTAGATGTGGTCTACTACGTGTCCTTGCTGACGTGGTATGCTGACCAACAACCTTGATCCAATGGTCATTGCATGTCTTCCAAATCCGATGGTCCTTATTCATTTCAGATTTCTCGGCTTCAGATATTTCGAATCTCAAACGGAATTATTGAGGGGAGATTTCTCCGAAGCATAAGCTCCGCACAACTTTAGACCCGAAACAAAACTTATTTGTTGATCAGGATCTTAGATCGATAGATCAAACTTTCTGCGATGCAATTGTGCTAGCTTATCCTATCCTTCCACTTAGAATTATCCAATGACTCAAGGATATTCACACAAATGAGATCTCAAATCTTATCTCTCTTATCCTATCCTTCCACTCGAAAATGATCTGATGGCTGACGGGAATTCAGGTTTGATCCGACAAATGGAGGGTATTTAGTTAATCGAACTCTCATCCATTTTACCTTGCTTATCCTGTCCTTCCACTCGAAAATGATCTAACGGTCGTGAAGACACTCGAAGTAGATCCACGATCAAGGATGATTGCGGAACCACCACTTTCAAGTGATTTAATTCGTCACCCGAACTCCGCAATTGGAAATTGGGTGTTGTTGGTGAGTCAACCACAATCTTCGATCTTCAAAGCTATAAGATCAGACAATCCTGACTAATTGAGGGATTGGAACTAGCGTGATATTTAATTCTCCTTTCGATCTCTGTAATTCATCCCTGCCGTTGATATGGCGATTGCGCATCCAACGGTCACGACTTAATATGACTTAAACTGATCACTTTTTGGATCAACCATAGTCGTTGATATCCGAGTCTATGAGATCTGATGATCTAGATCAATTGCGAGATTAGAGCCAATGGGATTTTTTATTCTTCTTTCGCTCCCCACAATTCATCCCTTACGTTGATATGGTTTGCAGATCCCACGGTCATGATCCTCCAATGGTCCTCAAGCCAACGGTCATTCATATGATCGACGCCCATAATATGAGATGGTCAACACGGTCAACTTCTTGATCGGACAACTGCTGAGGATTCTCACTCTAATCAGACCGCTTCCGAGGCTTCTCACTTTGATCAGACGACTTTTGATTCTAAGCTTTGATCTCTGTATACTGTTCGCTCCTCCTCCTGAGCTTACACTTTCTATATTTTGTATATTTCTTGGTCCTCCTCCTGAGCTTTTATCATAGGAACATTGTTGATCCTATTGTGATCAATAATAATCACAAATTGCTTCATACTGTTTGCTTCTTCTGCTAACTAATATACTGTGCAATGCGCTCTTCCTTCTGAGATTTGATCTTCATTTGCTTCTGTACTGCATTTTCCCTTTTGAGCTTTAATCTTCATACTATTCACTTCTTTCGCTATTTGATATACTGTTGACATCAATGAAATCTCATCTATGGTAAATGATAATTCATCGTAACAACAAATAATCACATCGACTGTTGACATCAATGACAATATGTCCAACATTCAAGAATAAAGTTAATTTCATTCTATGAGATAGACTGCACCGTAGTCAATGTCCAGTCACCGCCTATTCCATAGATGTCTCTCGATCCACTTGGATGCTTCCTCTCTCCCCTAATGCTGCACCATATATCTAACTTTCCTTCTCCTACTCAAGTTAACCTATTCAATTTTTGTCTCGCCATTTTGATGCAGAGAAGATATGGAAACAAATAGATTTGCAGGCCTAACCTCTTTAACAGATAAGGATGATGATGATGAATCCTTTTAAAAAGAAGATATCTGTGGGAATCATAGTGGTTTCAACTATGTCAAGTTTCCTTACCCTGGGCTTACTTCTCTCACCTATTTTGTTATGCCAACTCAACTTCCTCATAACCACACAACAATTATTAGGTGTAATAGGGTGAATTCAGAAAAATACAAACAATGTTATCTTAAAAGAATATAGGACGAATACTAGTTTAAAATTAGTCTATTATTATGCACCTATTTGTTATGAAATTTTTATCTTTTAATTTTCCGATTTTATAATACTTGTCATTGATTCCTCATACATGTAGAACAATTATCGACAATATTAATATAAAAAATGGAATTTGGGAAAAATATAAAGCGAGTACCAGTCTATTATAGAGGGAAAAAACATGGTAGATGGACATATGATTAAAACTGAATTGGGAGGTATTTGTTTTCTGAAACATTTATGGATGATGTTTTTTTCTTGTGTGAGAGATTTAGAAGAGAGGTATATAAACTATAAGAAACTTATATTTTGTATGAAAACCAATAGGAAATTAAGTCGCTACATATATTTTTCCAGATGTTAGACTTTCAGGAAGACGACAACGACGAAGATGTGAAGAAGATGATGATGAGGATGAATAAAAAAGTATTATCGTTAGACATAAATGGACATAATATGTTTTTAGCTATTTGAGGATGGATTTGAAACACACTTGCTCATTATTGAATAAGAAATAAGTAGGCTAAAATAGACCTGAAAGGTCAACATCCTTCACAAAACATTTTGAGCACCTTGAACAATTTTCCATCACAACTTTGAAACACGACAACAATCCATAATAGGGTAGAACAAGAATTATTGATGCCCTTACCATTACCTTTAGTATGTTCCATGTTGCCTTTAAACTCTTTCAAGAGCATAGAATTTCATTTCTCTGCAACACTTGGGAATGCATTTGCTTAAAAAGTGCTTACAATATATATTTGGTTAGTAACGCCTCTTGTTTGCTCAAAAGGGTTATAAATACATATTTGGTAGGTAACGCCTCTGGTAGATAACATTTTTGGTAAGAAATTATCCAACATATCTAAAAGTTTGCAATGAAACTTACCTTATCTGTTTAGATTTAACTTTATATCCTCTGTGTTCGTTATTTTTACTTGAATTATACGTAGAACTTTGAGATTACGTCCAAGGGTATTTCTACTCAAGAGTCAAAATCGTATCAGATAGTGTGTGTATATATATATATATATATATATATATATATATATATAATGTTTGTATGCTTCTGTTGGTCAACATGTAACACCCTCATCTATATTGCACTACATGATAACATCATTGTTCTGTTGTTGCGTGCCTCGGCATTGGGATCGTGCGAGAGTCATTTATATATAGAGCCAATCAAATAAAACAATAAATTAACTGAATCTACGATGAGGGAGAGAACCCAAAACCATCCATGGCATATTTGAATTAGTGCATGATTCTTATTAATGATATACCCCAAAAAATGGATGCAAAAAAAAAATGTAATAGCAATATCTACCTCTCTTTGTGGGATTACCAGTCTAGATATGATCATATCAAACATGTGATTGTTCAACCACTATGGTCGGGAGACGCATCAAAATTTAGTTTCTTGAAACAATCTTCAGACAGTAATAAATGGAATCTTCCAGGATGAAGCTATGAATAGTTTTGGAGAGCAAGAACAGGAAAAGTTCCAAATCTAAATTAGTTGTGATGGTGCCTTCCACAATTTCCTCCAGGATCAATATGAGCTAGAATGCGAATTTTAATAATCTCCACACCAAGAGCAAACATGTAGAAAGTAGCGAACGATTCCACAACCCTTGTTCTTTGATTTACGCGCAGATGTGTCAGAACTAACACAACTTCCATATAGGGAATAAACACTCCATTGAACCTATTAAAAAAACTAAATTCCAAACAACAATGATTCAAGGAATGCATTACGAAGGAAAGGAGTGCGCACGTAATATATCAGTAACTTGTCAATGTAATTGAATCAAATGATATAGATAACCCATATGGTCATTATGAATGCAAGTAAATCCATCCCTACAATTACGATCGCATACAGGTTGATTTCTCTGTTGGAATTTCCCAGACAAACATTTAGGTAGACCCTCACCGCTAAGAAAATGGCAGTGATTTCCTGAGTCTTGAGTGATAGGCTTGCACATGTCTTCTTCTTTATCATCTTGTAAATCAACACTGAAATTCCACACACGGTAATAATAGTTTCCATGGGATACAGGACCATGGTCCAGTCATCTCAAAAGGTTAGAGAAATCAATATCGGGATGAGAAATTTTATAGCTAGGGCTTGACATGTTTGTTTCTTCACAGATTCTGTGATCGCTTTATCAAACCCATCTCTTCCTTCTTTGCCTCCTTCCTCTTCAATGAAAAAATTCGTGCATTAAATTCGAAGCCATATTTGTGCATATGATGACTTTTATAAATGAAATATTCAACATATAGGCAATAGTTACAAGCATGACGAGACTATATCATGGCCTAGGTGTTGTTTATGGTTTTTTCGAAAAGGGTGAAAATTGTTTTATCGGAAAATAATGCATCTTAGATCATTTTTAGCCTCTGTTATTTATAATGGCCATGATTTAAAAACTTCATGAACCATAAATACCATGAATTAATGGCCTGTCATATCCCCACCTTCATGTTGAGTAGCGACTCATATTTTTTATTCTTTCCTTCTGAAAAAACCAAATTTTGATCTCCTGTTTTAGAAAGATTTTGGTTATGAAAGGAGACTTAAGCAACAACCATGTCCAAAATATTCATGCATTTCATAATTTCTTACCGCTTTCGTTGCGAATTAAAATCCCTCTAGCGCACTAACTGACCTAAAATGTAATGGAGTTCAAGCATGGACTAGTGGAGGAGGGCGATCCTACATATGCTAAATGTGGTGTGCATGTGCTTGGAAATCGTAACCTAGGTGAAGGATAATAAAAAGAATCAAAGGCGTATAGATTCTGCATGTGCATAGATTGCAACGTGTCCAAAACAACTTGGGATCCATTTATCACCAACCACATGTGCCCCTCCCTACGACTATCTTGTGCATTGGGGGCAGGGCCTCATCAATGCATCAACACGAGTCGCCATCCTAACCTTGCCACTGCATATGCTTTTCGTTTTTCATGTAAAATAAATCTTTCGAAAGACTAATTTATTGAGTTGGGCTACTTTTATTCCATACAGGAAATTATTATTTTTATAAGTTGCATTGAATTAGTGTATTTTAATTCTATCGATGAAAAATCCACCAAAGGTTTTATCGTTTATGTTGTGAATTAACAATAATAATGAACAAATATGATGGTATTAGTTGACATCTAGATATTTCTCTTTTATATAGTGTATATTTAGTATTATTGATAAATTATATATTTTATAAAGTTATCACTATATAATGTAAATACACATAATATATTTATGCATAAATTAATATTATAATATAATACTTATATGCATAAATAATTAATGTACTTATTTATCAAGAATTTATTTTATTAAGTTTGATGAAAACCCATACCAACCATATTCACCATAGGGAAAATATCCTCTAGTGGAGGTTTTTGTGGAAGCCCCTATAAAAATAGCTCAAAAATCTGTTTATAGCAGAGGACACTAGTGAAGGAGAGTGGGCAAATGTTTTAGACAATATTTTTTTATGGTGATTTTATAAATACATAATGCACTCGTGCATTTTATACTACAAACACACTGATGCTATGATAAATGGTGCATTGGGATAGGGTGTAATGATCCGAAGCCATTATGCAAGGATCGTCACGGTTTTGGGTGTATTTTAAAACTTTTTGTGAGTGAGGTATTTCGTCAAACACTTTGTTGGTCTACTTGTTTACTTGTGTTTACTTGTTGAATGACCTCTTGATTTCAGCCTTAGGGTTTACTGATGTGATATATATGTGTATTGTAGCTATAAACAAGAATAGACAACCATGGAACATACCTAAACCATATGCAATATGACAGACAAGCCAAAACATCTCAAATCTTCGTTTATTCATAATATAGAAGAACCTGCTACAATGGAGATGCCGATCTGGAATACTCAACAGATGGATATGGAAATAGAAAATAGAGATGCTAAAAAAATCTCCCGACAATACAAAATAAGCCTCCAGAGGTTGGATAAGAGATGAAGACCAATTCCAAGTAGACCTGGGCCAAGTGCCAAACCCCCACTAAAAGATGCCATGCCCTGCTAGAATGCTGAAGCTCCTCAACAATTCGGCCCTGGTGCCAAAGATGTACAATCACCTAAAGAAAGATTCAAAACAATAGATCGGGTGATGGCAAGGACAACCCAGGTGACCGAATCTCCAAGATCCCTCTCAAACCCTGTAGATTTGAAACTCCTCCATTGAATGGTGTGCCCCCATGGATGGCTGAAACCCTAATAATTCAACCTGGATGAATGAGGCCTCTGAACCTCCTGAGACTCTCCAAAATGATAGATCGGGGCCTGGTTACCTCACTGGTGAAGTCCCAAGCAAAATGGTGAAGATCTGAGCTAGCAAATGACTGAAATCAATTTATGAAGTTTGCTCCTCTCCTCCAATTTGTCTCATGCATCTAATAAATCAAATAGCACCTGAAACTCCTCATGAATGGACTAGATCTGGTGTCCAAGGCCCTGCAATGAAAACCCAAGTGTTAGAATCTCCAAAAGCCCTGCCAATCTCCTACAATGAATCTCTCTCCATGGATGGTGCGCCCCCCTTGCTAGAAACCCCCAATGTTGCGCCCTCCTTCTCTTCCTGTGCTTGTGGCTGTGTAGAACCCTCCTGCACTTATGTAGAACCAATCTAGAATGGCGTGGGAGAGTATTTCATCTCCAAGACCAATCTTGGAACAAGCTAGGTGGAATCTTTCACCACCGAATTGTCCTCTAAGGTTTGTTAAGTCAAAACCCCCAAGAGATGGGCCCTCTAGCTAGAAGCCACAAATCCAAAAGATAAACATACATGAATGAATGAGTAGAGGCCCTTGCCTTTCCTTTATACTTTTTGGCTCATCTTGTCCCTCCAAGTGACTTTCAGTTTATTAATATTTAATTAATTAATTAAATCACTTTAATTAATTAATTAACCTTTTACCTCTAAAAAGCGCCGTATCCCTCCTTGTGGCTTCCCTAGACACTGAAAGTCACTTCTAGCCATCCCATCCTGTAGTGTTGCTCCCCCCGATTCCAATGAGCTATTACACTGAGAGNTTCACTGAATTTAATTGACTTATAGCTCAAAATAGTCAAAATCATGGAAACCATTGGAATGCAACAGAACCAAAGCCAACCTATGCGGAATGGATCATAATGATGAGATATGATGATAAATTCAAGATGGACCTCCCAATTCCTCTCAATAAGCCCTGTGCTCTCTATAATACCCATCTGGCTACTCTGGTCATCATAAACCTCTATACTGTGATGATGTCCCAAAGTGGGGACATTATAGTCCTCCCTGCTAGAAAATTGCTTGTCCTCAAGCAATAACCAAATCCACTCAAATAAAATACTAGGATCCCATGTCCACCTATGGGATACATAGTAGAACCCATCGAAAGACGAAAAATAATACACTCCACCCCCTAGATCCCATATCAGGAAGTGAACTGCAATACTCTGTGAAGCATAGTCCTGAAAGATATCAACCCTGTGAACCTCCTGCACCTGACACATGGCCTCATCTCGGAATGATTCCATCCTCCAAATCTCTACCAAGATCCACACGACCTCCATAAAATGCACATGCTGCCGCGAGAATGAGGTACTGCAAGACCTCCGTGAGACACCCTCAAGCGTTGTTCTCCCCTCAATGCTAAACCTAAATGGAAAGTTAGAACAACTTTCCCCTACAAAGGTCCACTAGCCCCTGTCAGTCAGTGAAATTCTCAACCCTGAAATCAGTGGGTCCCATGCTAACCTCTGTCGAAGATCACCATGCTGGCCCTGCACCACTCTAACCACGACTGTCTGTTCCCTGCATACATACTGGATCCTCCTCTCCTGGATCCCCAAGATGAAATACCTGTGACCAACAGACCTACTGTCCAGAAACTTTATCTGTAAGGGAATATCTATATAAGAAGTACCTATCCACCCATCTCTATGTTTGATCATGATGATCAAGAGTGAAAAGTTTCCTCACTCTATCGGACAAATCCCTACAGGTCCACTCCAGACTGACCCCTGGTGGAGTATGTGGCTCTCAGGTGCAACTTGGTTCATCATGTAGTGAAACATCCATCTCACCCAATGAACTCCTAGATCCCATGGAAAACTTGGAAGTTTATCACTTTCAATCTCATCTAACTGTTCTTATGTGAGACTGATCACTGTCAGAATCCCTCTGTGCTCATCTTCTATCCTCCTCATGTTGTTGTCAATGATAAATGTGTCAGAAAAGGATAATAGACATATCTGCAATTGACTGTAGGACTGGAAGGCGTCACATGATTTGGTCAATCCCAAGGATTTGACCAGAATCTCGTCCATCGGTAACCGTGATAGATGCTCTCCTGTGGTCATCATTGAATTCCAACCATCTAGTACAACTGGAAGTAACCCCTTCGACTGTTGGTCAACCAACCTCCATCTATCATCTCTCATGCAACTGTTGATATGGTGAAGGCGCTCTCTCATATCCATGTGCTGCTGCAAAGGAGTGGTATCTGCATGATCCCCTAAGTGTGTCTCCTCCCTGCAAGTCAGTACACCCCTCTGAATCCCATCATACATCCTATCATGTCTCTGTGAGCTATCACTCATCACTGTATGCTCATATCCTATAGACTCATGTTGCATCACAGATCTTGGGCGTACTGCTAGATCGACCTCTATATGGAGGCCAACCGCTCTTGGAAGACAAATGGAAGTGTCATCCATCATCTGGTGCTCCTCTGCTAAATCATCAACATCTCCTAGCAACGTGGCTGAATCATATATATGAGTGTCCACTAAGATATATGAAGTGGATCTCTGAGGAATCTCCTCAAGATACTCAACTGATCTAAACTCCTATTATTGAAGGGTTGTTTGTGTGCCTCTCAAGAATCCTCGAGTTCTCTCCAACTCCTGAGTGAGTCGGACCATCTCCAACTCCTACTCCCTCAGATCCTCATGATACATCTCACCAAACCTCAACAGGTAATATCTATCAGCCAACAACTGATGGTAGTCGGTCCTCATCATAGATACTCTCTCCCTGAGAGTATAAAAATCATCCATGGGAATCCCCTCATCTGAACTACCATGTGCCACTAATGCTCTCCAACAGTAATCTGCCATCACTACATGCATGTCATCAATGTGCTTGGTGGCTTCCATGATCATAGCCTCACTGACTCTCAACTATGTTTCTAAGTGATGTGGCTCTCGGTCATGGACATGCTGAGGTGCCACCTCATATCCCTCACTGCTGTTGTCACTCCTAATAGTATCAACTATGGAGTCCCCAAAAAAACTCTTTGCATAAGATAATGTGCTAAACTACCCACTGTCTACTATGTTGTTGGGTCCTCCTTTCTGCCACTGCACCCCATCAATAGGTGCTATCTCCCTCCGAATCACCTTGTATCCTGTATGAGCAGTCGTATCCTCCTGTGCACTCACCCTGCTACTATCATCTGCACCCGGATCCCATGTAGATGTATCCAGACATGTGCCATGGTCATCCTGACTACTAAAGAGTGCATCCACATCAATGCAGGCTGATTCTGGAAGTAAGTGCTCCATAAACCTGTCAGTATCCACAATGTGCTCAACTAATGGAGTCTCCAAAAACTGTGACTCAATATCCTCTGGCTGATCTGTAAGGTCAATTGTCTACACGTCATGTATCTCCTCCCAGATCTATGGGTCTACATGTCCATGGTGTGCATCCCTCACACAAGGCTCCTCAATCATATTTGACATGTCACTGACCCCCTCATGTGACATGGCTATCAGTGGTGCTGGGAAGGATGAAATATGTGTCACGGTCATCATAGGAAGCTCATCATCTCTAGGTGCTAACACGTGTGACTCCTCACTACTGTCACCACTCTGCTGAGACGTAAAGACATTAATGGTATGTGATATGTTTGTTGATACACTGGTGCTATCATCCTTTCCATCCAACTACCTATCCACTACACAAGGGTCATCATCCTCCTCAAGCGTGCAAACATCACTAGCCTCTGTGCAAGAGTCATCATCACTATCCTTTGAGGTAGAGTCACTATCACTAACCTCTGTGCAAGAGTCACTTCCATCATCCGACTGCTCAAAATCAACATCTATCGCTCCATCCACACACAACTCATCCTCCCTGTCATAGTGTGCTTCTTATCCTTACCCCTACACCTATGATCAGGTTCCCACAACCCCTTGCAACTATAGAAAGGTTGCACGCTCCTACTAGGCATGGGGTTTCTTTGTTCTTCCATCCATCTAGCTGTTTCTTTTTTCTTTTTGTCTACTAAGGTGATCCCATGTAAAATATCCCATTTTCTCCAACTAGGCTTTCTAAAGGCTACATACTGAGGAAAGGTTATGAGAGCCCTATTTTCCTCGCTAAGGCCAGAATATATGATCTCCAAGCATGTCATCTCAAAGGCTATCTTATCCATTTCTTTCCAAGTATCCATTTATCCCTATGCAATACCCCTTAGGTTTGCATGATTTAAGTTCTGATACCACTGTAATGATCCCAATCCATTATACCAAGATCATCACGGTTTTGGGTGTCTTTTAAAACTTTTTCTGAGTGAGGTATTTCATCAAACACTTTGCTGGTCTACTTGTTTACTTGTTTTTACTTGCTAAATGGCCTCTTGATTTCGGCCTTAGGGTTTAATGATGTGCTATATATGTGTATTGCATATATAAAGAAGAATAGAAAACCATGGAACATACCTCAACCATATGCAATATGATAGGCAAACCAAAACATCTCAAATCTGCTTTTATTCATAAGATAGAAGAACCTGTTACAATGGAGATGTCGATCTGGAATGCTCAACAAATGGCTATGAAAATAGACAATAGAGCTACTACAAAATGCTGGCGACAATACAAAATAAGCCTCCAAAGGCTAGATAAGAGATGAAGACCAATGCCAATTACATCTGGGCCAAGTGCTAAACCCCCACTGGAAGATGCCATATCCTACTAGAATGCTAAAGCTCCTCAACAATTCGGACCTGGTGCCAAAGATGTCCAATCACCTCAAGAAACATGACAAACAGTAGATCGGGTGATGGCAAGAACAACCCAGGTGCCCAAATCTCCAAGATCCCTCTCAAACCCTATAGATCTGAAACTCCCCCACTGAATGGTGTGCCCCCCTAGATGGCTGAAACCCTAATAATTCAGCCTGGATGAATGAGGCCTCCAAACCTCCCAAAACTCTCCAAAATGATAGATCGGGGTTTGGTTACCTCCCTGGTGAAGTCCCAAGAGAAATGGTGAAGATCTGAGCTAGAAAATGACTAAAACCAATTTCTGAAGTTTGCTCCTCTCCTCCAATTTGTCCCATGCATCTAATAAATCAAATAACACCTGAAACTCCTCATGAATGGACTAGATCTGATTTCGAAGGCCCTGCAATGAAAACCCAAGTGATAGAATCTCCAAAAGCCCTGCCAATATCCTACAATGAATCTCTCTCCAAGGATGGTGCGCCCCCCTTGCTGGAAACCCCCAATGGTGCACCCTCCTTCTCTTCCTGTGCCTATGGCTATGTAGAACCCTCCTGCACTGATGTAGAACCGATCTAGAATGGTGTGGGAGAGTNGCCACAAATCCAAAAGATAAACATACATGAATGAATGAGTAGAGGCCCTTGCCTTTCCTTTATACTTTTTGGTTCACCTTGTCCCTCCAAGTGACTTTCATTTTATTAATAATTAATTAATTAATTAAATCACTTTAATTAATTAATTAACCTTTTTACCTCTAAAAAGTGCCTTATCCCTCCTTGTGTCTTCCCTAGCCACTGAAAGTCACTTCTAGCCATCCCATCTTGTAGTGTTTCTCCCCCCGATTCCAATGAGCTATTACACTAAGAGGTTCCTCCAAATAATGTGCCCAAAATCACCTCTTCAGTGAATTTAATTGACTTATAGCTCAAAATAGTCAAAATCATGGAAATCATCAGAATGCAACATAACCAAAGACAACCTATGTAGAATGGTTCATAATGATGAGATATGATGAGAAATTCAAGATGGACCTCCCAATGCCTCTCAATAACCCCTATGCTCACTATAACACCCATTTGGCTACTTTGGTCATCATAAACCTCTGTACTGTGATGATGTCCCAAAGTGGGAACATTACATAGGGTTATTTCAAAAACAAATAAACTCTGGTGCACACCGTTTCTCTAACAGATGGCGCACAATGGAAGGGTTATTTAAAAAAATATATACTCGAGTGAACTACTTAAATATTGATGCACCGTTTCTCTAACAAATGGCACACCGTGGAAGGGTTATTTAAAAAACAAATATACTCCAGTGTGCTACTGAAATACTGACACACCGGTGTGTCTAATAATCAAGCGCACTACAACAGGGTTAAATAAAAAAGATATTTACTGGCCGTAAAATTCATTTTTACCCTTTTTAGTGTTGTAGAGCTCTCAAGAACCGATGCATTTTTTTCTTCTCTGAAGTGCCCTGTTGTTGATGCTTCCCTTTCTTTCCTTCCTTTCATTTGTTGTTCAGTGTGTGTCTAGTGAATTTTGCCAAACGATGGGAAAATTTGGTTTTTTTAACTACATGGAAACCATGACTCCCTGACTAGGAATGCCCCAATAATGTATTTATTTATTTATAACTTAAACTTTTAGGAGATTAAAATTCAAAATTCAGTTAAATTTCCATTGTTTTTAATTTTTAATTTTTTTTTGCATGGTGCATTTGATTCGTTCATCTCGCATTGGAGACGGTGCACCCTAAAAATTTACAGGATGCACTGAAACACTATGCCTAAGTTTGTTAGGTGGTGCATTGGGTAAACTTTAGCACACCAGAGCATAATTTTACTGATGAACCGCGTAAAATAATATAGTTGTTTTTTCATGGTGCGTCAAAATAATGTTAATGCAATGGGGAGTTACGTTAAATGACACACCACATCAATCACATATATTATTTTATGCATTGCGTTAATCATCACCCAATGCACAGCCATAAATTCCAAAGTACCGTAATTATCAAATTTTAAAAAATTATTGGTGTAATGCATTTCCTTTCCTGTAACACACCGGTGCATGTTGGGAAAGGCTACACACTAGATTAACAATTTTTTTAAAAATGGTTTTACAGTGCTTTAGGATTTTAGGTTTTTATTATTTTAGGGGGTGCGTCGGTTAGCCTTAAGGCACCGGTGCGGTAAGGTTATACAATAGACCACATAAAATAATATAACAAATTTTATATGGTGCATTATGTTACATGTGAACACTCTAGACTATGCTCACAAGTAATATACACACCACAGACGATGGTTGACTATTTTCTAGTTGCATTGGTGATGAAATTTACTTGTTTTTTGAAGAAAATTATTTTTCCGTATTTATAAATAAATTTCTCATTTACTATTTGTTTTTTTATGTTTTACGTATGAGGCTGATGTATTTTATATGTTAATCATGCAGAGACGTCAGCGGAGAGAGAATCATCATCAAAGGGTTGACCTGTACAATGTCGTACAAGATTGGGAGGTGGGGGAGAAGGATTTGTACCCTCACCCTATATATATATATATATATATATATGGTGCATTTTTTCTGTTCATGTTGATGTACTTAATTTATATGTTGATGTCGTTGTGTATATTGTTAATTCATGTTAGATATTTTTGTTAAATGTGCTTGATAGATGTGTATGTTATAAAAATGTCCATTAGATGTGCAATTTTCCTGTTGATCATGATGATGAACTTAATTAATTTATATGTTTATGTTGATGTGTACATTGTTAGGTCATGTTAGATATGTGTGTTAAATGTGCTTGATAGATGTGTATGTTAAATGATGCTTGTTATATGTGTGTGAGAATGATGTTAGATGATTCTTGTGTTTTGTTAGATGTGATCACAATGATGATTCCTTGTTGTATTATTATATTTGTCTGATAGCTAATTAATGACTTTTATATGTGCTAGCCACCTTCTATACACATAAGAATTCTAAGAACATTGTGACAATGAAACAATTGTTTGGAAATATATTTTTTAGGTCTCAATGCTTCAATAACATATTGGTAAAGTGTCAAACTTCTAACATCTTGAGGACTTTTTGAAAAAAAAAGAAACAATTTCTTAGATTTGTATTTTGGAAATTATTCGTAATATTTAATTCTTAAATACTTCAAACTTGACATATTTCTCCTACAAGGAAAATGCATTTTTATCATTTTAGTTAAATGTTAGCATTGCCATTAATTGTTCCAAGATGTTTGAGAGTGGTTTCAACATCATAAAATTTTATACGGAGAAACTAGAATTTCATATCCCATTAAAAGTTCAACTGGTTTGACATTTTTCAGGATTTCACAATTGGAAATACTTAGTTTTAAGTGTAAAAACTTTTGCAAATCTTACCAATTATATAAAATTCCAACAATAAAATGTTTGGTGAAATTTTTCGAAAAACATATTGTTATGACTTAATGGACTGAAAATAATTCTTAAAAAATTATATTAAACATGCAATGACATACAAATATCTTCAAATAACAACACAAAATTCTATTTCAATCAATCATTCCATGAAATCAAAAATAATTTGAAAGCCACACGTTACACATCAAACTGACTGTTAACCACCTAAAAATGTTCAAATATTTGTTATAATTAACTTTCCATTTTTGATCCAGGTGGATATAGGTGGCCACCCAACTCTTCCAATTGGCTCACATTCAGTTTCCATCTTGGTAGTTTGTTTCTAGCTTTTTGGGTCCTAAACTTCCAGGATTGTTTTGAGTTCCTAAACAACATTTTTTGGGCCTGCCATAGTCACACCGAAGATGGAGATAGTGTGTGACGACAAAATGTGTATTCCACGGATAGACCTTTCCAATGGGATATCGTGTGCCTAAAATTAATATCGTATGCAAAATTTATGACCCCACGAAGTTGATGTACCAACTTACCCCATCGGGGCCCACATGATTTTTGGTGCTTCATCTCCTAGGGTTAGGTTTTTTTATGTCTAGGGTTTTATGATTACTTATGGATGCTAAAAAGGCCTAGAGGTCTCAGTGTAATTTTCTCAAATGAATGTGCATAGCCGCCAAATCTCTCTCAGAGATTAGCTACCACCATTCAAGCAAGATTGTTTCATTCTACATTTTACAGTTTCAACATATTTCTTTATTGAATATAAGTTAACTTTAACTGTATCTCTGCTATTTTTCTATTTATATCTGTGTTAATGTTATAAATATTTGTTTCATTTTGTTCTTCTCATAAATCTGGATTAGTGGTATCAAAGCGGTTAGCTCTTCATTTGTTTATTTGTGCATGTCCCCAACGAGGTCAAGGTATAAGCAGTTGGGAATCAAACCATTTAGGCCTTTGCAAGATAGGCCTCATCGAACTTGACAAACTCCCATGTGGGAATAAAAGAGAGATGATGGGGTAGGAGATCCTTTTAAAAATTTTCTCGAGGAATCCCTCACACGACAGAGGAACTAGATGATGGATAACTTTGCACAAATCATTCGATGACTTCCAAAAATAAACACATCTTCCTCGAGTGGACGCACCACCCCCTTCAAGGTACAAATAAATTTTGATATTCCTATATTTGAAGGTCAAATATATGCAGATGCTAAAGAAAAATGGTTAAACCTTCTAGAAGGGTATTTTCCTATCCATAACTGTTTCGATCGATAAGGATTACATTTGTTCTCCTTAAGGTTCTCCCCCAAGTCAAATATTGGTGGGAGAATTTCAGTGAGCAAAAGGAAACTGCATGATCTACATTATTTGTAGTTTCACCCACTTGGGGTTCTTTCAGGGATGCTATTAAGGAACAATAATATGTTGTTGGAATTTATGATGGTGATTTCTTCATCATCTCCCCTTGCAAGCTATCGGATCCATGTCTTCTTCTATGATGTCTAACATGAGACACACTTGGGATACTTATCGACCTTGAACATGCATATGATATTCTAGTAGAGTTCCCTAGGGAATGATGATGATAACACCTTCTAGTACTTCTTGACCATCTATATTCTCCATGATCATACCTCCTATCATGAGATCTAGATACTTCCAATTGCCTTGCACTAGCCTCCCTCTTTGTGCCCGAATCTTTGTTGACTTCCTTCTGTAGCATATTTAGGATTTGCAATATCTCCTCCTGATATTTCATGATCCTTTCATCATCGACTCTAATACTTTGCACTTCTCTTTACAAGCTTCTCATAGTTACAATCTCCTCCCCATCTCTTCTTCTATTAATCTCACTCTCAACATTACCCATGCCGACATGCATATCTCTTATTTCTTCTTCACGGTTGTAATATCCTTGTGCATCATCCATATCTCTAGTTATCATATAGGAACTAAATTCTTCTTTCCTGTATCTCTAATTCTGCAAGAATGTGAATTCAATAATTGTTGTTAGAATTAAGCATATTGTAAAATATTTATTAATTAGATTACATGTCATTATTCATTTCAAATTATGAAGAATATAAATTAACTATTCCAAAATATGATTCCTTAAATAAATTATTCTCAGAAACAACTCTCCAATGATTGTACTCATGCCTCATTATGAGTTCTGAGCGGAAAGTTACAACATTCACATGCTGCAATTTCCACCTTCTTAATGATACATAATTACTTTATTAATTTATGAGAAAATTTTAGTGCCCAATTTCAAATTATGGGTGGATATATGTCTTCCTCTCCTCATTACCTTTCCCACAACTATTTTTTTTCTCAAATCTGAGCTCTAAACAGAAAGTTATGGTCCAGGGAAGTTTTGACTACTTTTCCCAATTTATCCCTATATGCTACATGTGTCTTATTTCTCTTCTTGTTTACTTTTTCATACCCATATCCAAAATATGTCTCCATGGATGTATTTATGGTCCATAAATTTTCCATATATTTCTCTTGTGCCTCAAACGTACTTTTTAGCAAGGAGTTATGCCCTTTGGAAGTAAGCTAGTCCTGAAATTTTACCTCAACTGTTTTAGCCGTAACTTTCTCGTACAAATTTTGTTTTTTGATTGGAATAACACATTGGATATTTCTCTCCGAGTAATTTTATTTAAGCAACAATATAGAATGTACCTCGGTAGACTCTGTTTTCATGTGTTTTTATCGCCTAAAAACGTCATTTAGGGCTTGGAAATCGCCCTGTAAGTTCATGACTTTCAAAAATATGAAAAAGTTCAGAAAATTTCATACAAAATTGACTATTTTATTATTATAACAGCCTTTCAAATATGATTTTTTGATCTCAAATTGGAAAAAATCTAGACGGTTGATCCATTCTCCATAGATGATTGGTGATTAGTGATTTCTTATTGTAAACCAAACTTCCCCATTGATCTCCTCAATGCTCGATCGTCGACCATCGACCATCGATCATTTTTCTTCGCAAACCAAAAGTCTCTGATGAATATCATTGATCCCCGACCATTGGTGATCATCCATCAATGAATCCCTTTGAAAACCAAATTAGTTACAATTTCCCCAAACTTCGACCATCGACTGTTGACCATCTCTTGTCCGACATGGAAACTATGTTGATGTGGTATGACATGTAGACATTTACATGGAATGACACATCATCCTGAGGCATAAAATTGGATAACATGGAAGGACACGTGGATGCAGATGCGACATGAGACATTGTCATCTTGTTTTCCTTTGTCGACGATCGACCCTTTCTCTTGGATGAATTTAAAACACCTTGATAAATCCACCGATGCCCAATCATCGGCTATCGAAGATCAAATATTTCTCTTGGTCAAATGAAATCTCTCACCAAATTTTGTTGATCCCCAATCATTGACCATCAATGATCGAAGATCCCCTTTGGACATATGAAACTTTCACCAAATTTTGTTGATCCTCGACCATTGACCATCGAAGAGTTTTTTTTGTGAACTTTGACACTTAGAAATTTTGGCCAAATTCCCCAACGAATCTGGATCATTGATCTCCCATTCAAAATGATCTCATTCATCAATTATTTTCGAACCTCCCAACTGCCGAGATGAATCTGAACCATCGATCTATCTCATCTCCCCAACTGTCGAAAATGAATATCGAGCATTGATCTGGTAAATTTTCCAAAATTTGAAAACATTTGAAGTTTTTATATTTATTAAAATGAATCTAGGTCATTGATATCGAGATTGAACATGATCTCTATCGTCGATTCATCAACTCTTCCGAAAATATACATCGACTATTAGAACATGAATTTCAACCTTGTAGGTTGAATATAGCTCTATAATCTGACTGATTGATGCCATAAAAACCTCTAAGACAGGTTCGAGGCATTCAAAACTCAAATTTCCCATCAATTTGGGGATCTCAGTCTGATGTTTCCACAATTTCCCCCGAAATTCGTCACAGATCAAAGTCCGTGACAATTTTTTTTCTCAAATTCGCATTAGTTCTTGGCCCATACGAGTCCAATGTTGAACCGAAATATATGATACCACTTTGTAACATACCTATACCCCATCTGGGTCACACCATTGCTAAAATGACTCAATATTTTTTTTTTATACCAAATCTAAATGTTGAAATAAAACACAACATAACATTCCATCTCATGCAACTATCGATGCTACTTAAAAATGTAAATGCAACTAATTCAATTGTGCAAAACAAATACTAAACAACATAAAAAAAAAATCAACCACATAAACAAATATTTGAATGCATAATTTTTCTCATAGAAAGTAAGATTTAAAAAGGACAACTCAGAGAAAATTGTAGAACAACTATATCAGCATTTAACATAAATTAACACAACAAATAAGAACATTTATATTATGAAAGTATGGAACTCGTTGCAGAGGACATATATTCCTCCCAACCGTATCCTTGCTATTTCAGTTCTCAACAGCAAGACACCCCCAAGGTGGGGCTATGAATCCATAAGAGACAATGGTCCCAATAGTTGGATAATGTCCTCCTCTCACTAGTCAAAACTCACAGCTAATTTTAGTCCACCGACTCTTTTCCCCTCAATCTGTACAACCCAAGGGATGGAATGCCCCTTCAGTGCTTATAGTCCCTCAAGAATTTTCACTCCCCTTTAGGGATTCTGACATAGGTTGGACATTAAGTCTACTTGCCAAGACCTCAGGAATTCCACAACTACAACATGAATTCTCCCAGCAGCAAAACACATGCTTCCTTGGAAAATTTCTAACAAAACATTACTCCTAGGTATGCAACCTCTTTATCCATGAATTTTCAGCTCCAAATAACTTCCAAACTTTCCCACAATAACTACCCTCAAGCTTCATCACTCATAACTTCTTTTCTTCTCAGAAAAATCAATATAAAAACAACTCTCTATGAAAAAACATAAATGTGCAATTTTGGTCCTCTACCCATACAAATTTCCCCTCTTTCTCTTTATTTATTGACTTGCATTCTTCCCAAAGATGATTTTACTCAATCCCCATGCTCTCAATAACTATTGGATGTGACTCTCACACCCACCCTATTACATGAATTCAATGATTGGACTGCAGAACACTCAATAGGCAATGGAAAGTTCACGGTAAAGATAATTTAGAAGGAAAATAAGAAATGGGTTTTGGATTAATAGACATGGGTAAAATATCCCCTCATTGGACCCATTCCCTCTCTTATGGATACTTATCCCCCAAATCTCCATCTGTGTATGTCTGTAGTTGGCGATACATTTTATTCATTATATTCAATTTACATCAATTACATATTACATCGCTTTGTCTCTCGACCATACATTACATTTACAATATACATTACTAGTTTGGGGTTTGAAAACAAGGATGTTACAATTCATACCAATTATCAATAACTTATTGAATTTATGCAAGTATCCCACATAAGTGAGCCACGAAAAAGATAAAATGAAACATAGAGGATAAACCAATGTGGGTTAAGATGTATTTATAAAAGATATTAACATACATAAATAAAAATATTAATCTAATAGAGAATATTCTATTAATATCTATTGATGTGAATTATATAAATGATTACAATGAGAGCTCTTTAATTTATATAATTTAGAAGGCCCAACGAACACCTAAGATTAGTTGGGTAGCTGAAAGAATCTACGTGAGCTTAACTCACACAATTTTCATGTGTTTAAAATAGATACAATCTAAACAAACACACAAAAACCGCCCCATAAGAAAAATGCTGGGAGGAACAAATAAGAACAAATATGGGTCTCAAAAATAAGGCCTCATAAGGTACCCATGTACAAACTCTCATAATGGGAGAAAATGAGAAAAACCCATAGGAAAAAGATCCTCTCCAAAAGAGAGAAAAATGCCAGTGTTGAAAATGGTGTTGGAGCTGAAACTGAAGAAGATCCCACAAATATGCATTGAAAACCAAGAGCATGAGGCTTTCAGAGGCTGAAAGATCCAATCAGGAAGTATGAAAAAACTATGAAGAAGAGGGCCAAGTAACCTCAAATAACATGGTTGAATTCTGAAGTGAAAGAGGATTGGTTGCAGAGGCACAAGAATGGAAAACACTAACAACCATCACATAAATGTTTTAAAACATAGGTGCTAGTGAAGAACTAGAACAAAGGCTTCAAACATAAGAAAAAACCATCAACCATCAAAATATCAATGAGGCTCATGAAGGATGAAAACTACAAACATGAAGTATGATCAAAACTCTAAAGAGTAGGACCAAGAACCCCAAGTTGTCAACACCATCAAATATCCATGTAGAAATCCAAATTTCAAACTTCTCAAGAAAAGAGACTGATCTTGTGAAATGAGTCTTGACACAAAACTCCCGATGAGGTAAATCATGTACAATAAAAAAAAATTCATAAAATGAGTTTTCTTATGGATGCCAATCCATATCATCAGAGTGCATGGGTCACTAGCCACTGTAACCGCTAAGTCAAAATATAAATTTGTGCTTGATGCGAGGATCACTCTTAAAAGTGGTTGATGTCAAACATAATGGTGAAGCATAAGGAATAACCCAAGGAAGAATTGCACACAATCCCCCCATAATTCTGATCTAGGTGGTCATATATGATGGCAATGGATGTCACAAATGATGGCTAAGGTATGGAGTACGAGCTAAAGGTGGAAAATATGAAAAACATACTAAGCAATAAACACTCCAAAGTGGCAAGCTCTAAGAGGCTGCAAAACAAGGCACTACATGGAGACAAATGCCTGGTTACACTCCCAAAACTATCTGAGCGAGTGGCACAAAATACACTACTCGAAGGTGCAGAACGAGAGGTACCATAAATAACCATCATGGACAACAATCCTTGATATGGGTCCCTACAAAAAAATCTATTTTAGGTACCCATTTACAATAGAGGAATCAATATCTGATCATTGAGCTCATGATGAGAAAAAAATTCTCAATTAAGAAAATCATGATGGTGTGCAACCATTCACTAGAAAGAGAGTGGAATGATATTCACAACTCAAGAAACAAAATGGAAAATGGAGAATTCTCCTAAGAGATATGGTGAAAACTTTTCCAATAACCTCTAAAGTACAGTAAATTGACAAAATAAATAATACTCCAAAGGGCCTCCAAAATAAAAACACAAACTCCTTTACATGAAAAAGTGGAAATTTGTTTGAATTCCCAAACACAATAGCCAATGTATTCGAACCCAAGAACCTCCATATCTAGTTGACAAAAATAGAACAATAAAAATATTAAGATCACATGGCCATGTTTTCTTTTTCTTCTACGTTATGGTCATACTTGATAAACTCACTCAGCATCATATATCACAACCAAAGAAATGGCCACATTAAAATGACTGGTCATGAAACAAATAGTGGGGTGGTGAGGATATTTTAATGGGAGGAGAAAGGTGCAATAAACAATGTAGCTCATAGAATTCTCAGAATCCTTTAGCCAACGATGCTTTGGAATGGTTACTCAAATATCCTCTAAGGTTTATTTAAAATATTCCCGAGTGAGAATCTTGAATCATTGCATCAACCATTCCTGAGAAATAATATATCTGCTCCAACATGCAAGCTGGTGCAGATAAATTTCATAGATCATGATCTGAAATTAAAATCAAACAACTGTAACACACAAAGAAGTTAACAAGAAAAATCACGAATAAAGCAAGTGGGTGATTCGAGAAGGGCTAGGTCATCCTTGGCGAGAGACAACAATTTTTATTCAACCAACAAGATCACGGGGTAGGAAACATTATTGATGATGTTTCTAATCCACTTCCACTAGCCCATGAGGAACCCCCAGAAAACCGCTCGTGCTTTCTTCCCACATAGATCAAAATGTGACCCTTGGGAATATTCACCTTCTCTAATTGTACATGCCCCTACTCCAACTTTAAATAGTTTCGTCTCTTGAGTGACAAATCCTTTTGGGTATTGGCTATCCTGTGGCACTTCCTCGACATCTTCCTGAGAAGAATATCTTGGATTATCTCATTCCCCTTTATTATCCTTCCCATCATTGTTACAAAGGTCAAGAACTGTGAATCAATAGAACAAGAAAAAGTGTAGGGATATATCCTCTTTCATTCAAGATCACTCTGTCACTGGAGGAGACAATTGATCTATGGACCAAGAATATCATATCAAAGAGCAACACCTGGGTAGAAAACAATGTTGTCTATCTCATGCATGGGCCAGATCCGTATGTTGAGCTCACCCAACTCACAACTAATACTTGTGTGAGAATAAAATCATCCTAAAAAAAGGACCACATTAAATGCAATGACCAAGGAATGCATCGACCAAAAAATACCTAAGAAATACAAGCCAACGGGTACACAGATCCACTAGATAAATCAAAACACAATTGAGAAAATAAAAAAACAACTGGACATGTATACACATGCTTATAAAACAAGTAGGGCATACAGTTCCTCCTCTCATGCCATGTGAAAAAGACACAATTGTTCCAAGGACCTTAAAACCAAACGTCCTACAAGAGAATAGGTGATCTATTGATCTCCACCTTGTCGAAATACATGAGAGAGTCTTCAATTTATAGGATTGAGGAGGCCTAACAAATACCTAAAATTAGTTGGGCATAATCTACGTGAGCTTATCACACATATTTTCATGTGTTTAGAAATAGATACAGTTTAAACAAACACACTAACTATATTGAATCTCATGTGAATTCACCAACCCCATTCTGATCACCACATTGTTGAAGTAGTTCAATTTATTTACGATGATTTCCATTTATTAAAATTTAAGAAAACTTACATACTTGAATATTTATTATAACATATAGATATGATGTGGTACATAATTTAAATTTATGCCTTCATTTTAATAATCTCTACTTAGATCACTTATCAATAACTTGTTGAAGTTATGCAAGCAACCTGCAAAAGTGAGCCATTAAAAGGAAAAAATAAAATAGAGAGGATAAACCAATGTAGATTGAGATGTATTTATAAAAGATATTAACATACATAAATACAAATATTTATAAAAATATTAACATATATAAATAAAAATATTCTATTTTATATATAATTAATTTATAGGTTTTTTTTTTTTCCTCTCAATGAAAATGAAATAACATGTAATAAATAGATGTAACAACCCAAATTGATTAATTTTATCATAGTTTTTAATTTAAATTTAATTAATTATTAAAATATATTAATGAGTCTTTTATTATTTTATTATTAAAAGGTGGGTGAAATAATTAATGGGGGAATAAGGTTGTTGGGGAATTAATGGAGGGATAAGGTTGTTGGGAATTAATGAGGGGGATTTGAGAGATGAGGATAAGGAAGAAGGGATGACTTGGAAGAGGGAGCGCATTTATGTTTGGAGGATTGCTGAATTTATGAAAGATAAAGGAGGAGGAGGAAATTGAGAGAATTGTTTTGGGGAACTCTCACAGGGAACTATTGTTGCTGGACATTTCGGGCTCGGAGTCCAAGAAACTGAAAGGATTCCTGGAGCTAGGGAGACAAAGAGGTTGTTCCTAGTTGGCTAGGAGGTTAATATTGAGTCTGGGAAAGAACAAGAACAAGATCAAACAGAAAGGGTATCTATTCTGTTGTTGTTGTTATCATTATTCTTTTGTTGTTGTTATAATTATTCTTTGCTGATGATATTATTATATTATTATCATTATTATGTTGTTACTATTTATACCTGGTTTATTCCAAGTATAAGAAAATCATTAAAAAAAAATTAAAAACTAAATTTTAGAAAACTTTTAATTAGTTTGAGTCATGAAAATAACTAGGCTCTACAGAGGCTCCGTCTTTTATTATTTTATTATTAAAAGGTGGGTGAATCAATTAATGGGGGGAATAAGGTTGTTGGGGAATTAATGGAGGGATAAGGTTGTTGGGAATTAATGAGGGGGATTTGAGAGAGGAGGATAACGAAGAAGGGAGGAATTGGAAGAGGGAGCTCATTTTTGTTTGGAGGATTGCTGAATTTTTGAAATATAGAGGAGGAGGAAATTGGGAGAATTGTTTTGGGGAACTCTCACAGGGAACTGTTGTTGTTGAGAATTTTGGGCTCGAGGGCCAAGAAAACGAAAGGATTCCTGGAGCTAGGGAGTTGGACAGGTTGTTCCTAGTTGGATGAGAGATTAATATTGATTCTGGGAAAGAACAAGAACATGATTAGATAGAAAAGGGATTAGATAAACCAACCTGTAGGTGGAGGTATGTATTATGTTGTTGTTATCATTATTCTCCTACTGTTATTATCATTATTCTGGTGTTACTGCTGATATTATTCTGTTATTATCATTATTATGGTGTTACTGTTGTTACTTTTTTCTAAACTAAATTTTAGAAAACTTTTAATTAGTTTGAGTCCTATTTGGACTATAGCTTTCACTTGCCAGGACCGTCCTATTATTTGGTGTGTTTTGTTAATTAATTGGTGCATTTTGGTTATTGCATCCAAAATTTTCTATGATTTTGAAAAACCATAATATTAATTTAAATTTTAAGAAAAACAAAACATTTTTTTTATTTTTTTTTATTTTTGTAAATTTAATTTTAGATTGGAACAAACATTTTGATGCAACATAATTAGCCCTGATGTAGTTCAAATATTTTACATTATTTATAATAAATAAAAACTAATTTACAAATACAAATTACATGATTGGATGGTTTCAAGGATCTAACACTCCAGAGCACTCAAAAATAGAGTTCATTGCATTCTATGAGATAGACTACACTATAGTGATGTGCAGTCACTGCTTATTCCATATATGTCTCTAGATCCACTTGGATGCTTCCTCTCTCCTCCACTGCTACACCATATATCTAACTCTACTTCTCTTACTGAATTTAACCTATTCATTGACCTATTCAATTTATGGCTCGCCATTTTGACACAGAGAAGATATGGTAGCAAATCGATTTGTAGGCCTAGCCTCTTTAACATAGGATGATGATGATGAATCCTTTTAAAAAGAAGGATATTTGTGGGAAGCACAATGGTTTCAACTATTTCAGGTTTCCTTACCATAGGCTTACTTCTCTCACATTGTTTTGTTATGCCAACTCAACTTCCTCATAACTACACAACAATTATTAACTCAACTTTCTCATAACTACACAACAATTATTAGGCGTAATAGTGTGAATTCAGAAAAATAAAAAAAATCTTATCTTAAAAGAATATAGGACGAATAATAGTTTAAAAACAATTATTAACTCAACTTTCTCATAACTACACAACAATTATTAGGCGTAATAGTGTGAATTCAGAAAAATAAAAAAAATCTTATCTTAAAAGAATATAGGACGAATAATAGTTTAAAATTAGTCTATTGTTACACACTTGTTTGTTATGAACTTTCTTATATTTTAATTTTCCTATTTTATAATACATGTCATTGATTCTTGATACATGCAGAACAATTATAGACAATAATAATATAAAAAATGAAATTTGGGAAAAATATAAAGCAAGGACCAGTCTATTAGAGAGGGAAAAAACACGGTAGATTGACATAGGATTAAAATTGAATTGGGAGGTATTTGTTTTGTGACACATTTATGGATGATGATTTGTTCTTGTGTGAGAGATTTAGAAGAGAGGTATATAAAAAATACCGTAGATTGACATAGGATTAAAATTGAATTGGGAGGTATTTGTTTTGTGACACATTTATGGATGATGATTTGTTCTTGTGTGAGAGATTTAAAAGAGAGGTATATAAACTATAAGAAACTTATATTAGGTATGAAAACCAATAGGAAATTAAGTCGTTACATATATATTTTCTAGATGTTAGAATTTCAGGAAGAAGACAATGACTGAGATGTGATGAAGACGATGATGAGGCAAGTATTATCATTAGACACAAATTCACATAATATATTTTTATCTATTTGAGGATGGATTTGCAGTGCACTTGATCATTTTTTAATATGCAATAAGTAGGCTAGAATAGACGTGAAAGGTCAACATCCTTCACAAAAAATTTTGAGCACCTTGAACAATTTTTCATCACAACCTTGAAACACACCAACAATCCATAATAGGGTAGAACGAGCATTCTAGATGCCCTTATCATTACCTTTAGTATTTTCCATGTTTCCTTTAAACTCTTTCAAGAGCATAGAATTTCATTTCTCTGCAACACTTGGGAATGCATTTTCTTAAAAAATGTTTACAATATATATCTGGTTAGTAACGCCTCTCGTTTGCTCAAAAAGGTTAACAATAAAAATTTGGTAGGTAACGCCTCTGGTAGATAAACTTTTTGGGAAGAACCTATCCAACATCTCTAAAAGATCGCAATGAAACTTACCTTGTCCATTTAGCTCTAACTTTATATCCTCTGTGTTCCTTATTTTGACTTGAATAGTACGTAGAACTTTTAGATTATGTCCAAGGGTATTTCTACTCAAGAGTCAAAATCGTATAAGACAATGTGTATATATATATAGATATAATGGTATGCTTCTGCTGGTCAACATTCAACACTCTCATCTATATTGCAGTGCTGATCACATCATTGTTTTGTTGTTACATGCCTCAGCATTGGGACCGTGCAAGAGTCGTTTATATATGGATCCAATCAAATAAAACAATAAATTAACTGAATCTACGATGAGGGAGAGCACCCAAAACCATCCATGCCATATTTGAATTAGTGCATTATTATTATTAATGATATACGCAAAACAATGGATGCAAAAAAAAAATGCAATAGCAATATCTACCTCTCTCTGCTGGCTTACCATTCTACATATGATCATATCAAACATGTGATTGTTCAACCACTATGGTCGGGAGATGCATCAACATCTGGTTTCTTGAAATAGTCTTCAGATAGTAATAAATGAAATCTTCCAGGATGAAGCTATGAATAGTTTTGGAGATCAAGAACAGGAAAAACCCCAAATCTAAATTAGTTGCGATGTTGCCTTCCATAAAGTTCTCCAGGATCAGTATGATCCAGAATGTGAATTTTAATAATATTCACACCAAGAGAAAACATGTGGAAAGTAGAAAAAGCTTCCACAACCCTCGTTCTTTGCATTACACGCAGATGAGGAAAAACTAACACAACTTCCATACAGGGAGTAAATGCCCCAATGAACCTATTCAAAAAACTAAATGCCAAACAAGAATGAGTCAAGGGATGCGTTACCAAGGAAATGAGTGTGTTTAGCACGTAATATATCAATAAGTTGTCAACACGCTTGAAACAGATGATATAGATAACCCATATGGTCATTATGAATGCATGTAAATCCATCCCTACAGTTACGATCGTATACAGGCTGATTTGCCTGTTGAAATTTCCCAGCTAGGTATTCAAGTAGAACCTCACCGATAAGAAAATGGTGGTGAGTTCCCGAGTCTTGAGTGATAGGCCTGCACATGTCGTCTTCTTTATCATCTTGTAAATCAACATTGAAATTCCACACATGCTAATAATAGTTTCCTTGGGATACAGGACCACGATCTAGTAATCCCCAAAGGTTAAAGAAATCAATATCAGGATGAGAAATGTTATAGCTAGGGCTTGACATGTCTATTATGTGATCACTTTATCGAACCCATCTCTTCCTTCTTTGCCTCCTTCCTCTTCAATGAAAAATTTCGTGCATTAAATCTGAAGCCCTATTTGTGCATATGACAAACTGTATAAATGAAATATTCAACCCATAGGCAATAATTACAAGTGTGAAGAGAATATATCATGGCCCATATGTTGTTTATGGTTTTTTCGAAAAAGGTCGAATTTTTTTTACCTGAAAATAGTGCATCTTAGACAATTTTTAGCCTTTGTTTCCTGCAATGGCCATGATTTAAAAACTTCAAGAACCATAACTTCCATGAATTAATGGCCCGTCATATATCCACCTTCATGTTGAGTAGAGAATGATATTTTTTATTCTTTCCTTCTGAAAAAACCAAAGTATGATCCCTTGTTTTAGAAATCTTTTGGTTATGAATGGAGACTTAAGAAATAACCATGTCCAAAATATTCATGCGTTTCATAATTTCTTATCTCTTTCGTTGTGAATTCAAATCCCTCTAGTGCACTAACTAACCTAAAATGTAATGGCGTTCGAGCATGGTCAAGTGGAGGAGAGTGATCCTACATAAGCTAAATGTGATGTGCATGTCCTTGGAAATCGTAACCTAGCTGAAGGATAAGAAAAAACATCAAAGGCGTATAGATTATGCATGTGCATAGATTACAATGTGTCCAAAACAACTTGGGATCCATTTATCGCCAACCACATGTACCCCTCCCTACGACTACCTTGTGCATTGGGGGTAGGGCCTCATTAATGCATCGACACGAGTCACCATTGTGACCTTGCCATTGCATATGCTTTTTGTTGTTAATGTAAAATAAATATTTCGAAAGACTACTTTATTGAGTTGGGATGCTTTTCTTCCATACATTAAATTGTTATTTTTATAAGTTGCATTGATTAGCATATTTTAATTCTATCGATGAAAACTCCACCAAAGGTTTTATCGTTTATGTTATGAATTAACAATAATAATTAGCAAATATTCTAGTATTAGTTGACATTTGGATATTTATCTTTTATATAGTGTTTATTTAGTATTATTAATAAATTATATATTTTATAAAGTTATCACTATATAATGTAAATACACATAATATATTTATGCATAAAGAAATAATATGATAATATAATAATGATATGCATAAAGAATTAATGTACTTATTTATCGTGAATTTATTTTTCTAAGTTTTATGAAAATCCATAACAACCATATTCACCACAAGGAAAAGACCCTCTAGCAGAGGTTTTTGTGGAAGCCTCTACAAAAATAGCTCAAAAATCCATTTATAGCAGAGGACACTAGTGGAGGAGAGAGGGTGAAGGTTTTAGCGGATGATTTTTTACAATGCTTTTATAAATACATAACTTACTGGTGCATTTTCTACTATGGACACACTGATGCTCTAAAAAATGGTGCATTGTAGTAGGGTTATTTCAATTTTTTTTTTTTTGGTGTGCATCGTTTCTCTAATAGATGGAGCACCATGGAAGGGTTATTTAAAAAAATATATATACTCCAATGCGCTACTTAAATATTTCCGCACCGTTTCTCTAACAAATGGTGCACCATGGAAGGGTTATTTAAAAAAAATATACTCCAGTGCACTACTTAAAAAATGACGCATCAGTGTGTCTAATAATCAAGTGCACCATAACAGGGTTAAATGAAAAAATATTTACTGCCCATAAAATTCATTTTTACCCTTTTTAGTGTTGTAGACCTCTTAAGAACCGATGCAACTTTTTTCTCTCTGAAGTTCCATGTTGTCGGTCCTTCCCTTGCTTTCCTTCCTTTCATCTGATGCTCAGTGCGTGGCTAGCGAATTCTTCCAAACGATGGGAAAATTTGGTTTTTTGAACTACATAACCATGCCTCCCTGACAAGGAAATTTTCAGGTAATGTTTTTATTTATTTATAACTTAAACTTTAATNTTTTTTGCGTGGTGCGTTCGAGTCGTTCATCTCGCACCATAGATGGTGCACCTTGAAAATTTACAGGGTGCACCGAAACACTATGCCTAATTTTTTTCGGTGGTGCATTTTTTAACTCTAATGCACTGATGCGTTGAGCAAACTTTAACGCACAGGTGCATAATTTTACAGACGTATCGCCTAAAATAATATATATTTTTTTTCATGGTGCGTCGAAATAACATTAATGCACTAGGGCATTATGCTAAACGACACACCACATAAATCAGATATATTATTTTATGTGGTGTGTTAATGATTACCCAATGCACCGCCATAAAAAAATAGAGCCTAAATCCCAAAGTACCATAATTATCAAATTTTAAAAAAATATTGGTGTAGTGCATTTCCTTCCGTGTAACACACCGATGCACGTGGGGAAAGGCTACGCACCACATTTTTTTTTTTTTTTAAATGGTTTTACGATGGTTTAAGATTTTAAGTTTTTATTATTTTAGGTGGTGCGTCAGTTAGCCTTAACACACCAGTGCTGTAAGGTTATACAGCACACCACATAAAATAATATAAAAAAAATTGTACGGTGCATTATGTTACATGTGCATACTCTAGACTATGTTCACAAGTAATATACGCACCACAGACAGTGGTTGACTATTTTTTGGGTGCGCCAGTGATGAAATTTACTTATTTTTTGAAGAAAAATATTTTTCCGTATTTATAAATAAATTTCTCGTTTACTTTTTTTTATTTTTTATGTTTTATGTATGAGATGATGTATTTTATATGTTAATCATGCAGAGACGTTAGTGGAGAAAGAATAATCATAAAAGGGTTGACATGTACAATGTTGTACGTGATTGGGAGGCGGGGGAGAAGTATTTGTACCCTCACCCTATGATACACACACACACACACAGAGACACACACACATGTATATATATATGATGCATTTTTTATATTCATGTTGATGCACTTAATTTATATGTTGATGTTGATGTGTATATTGTTAGGTCATGTTAGATATTTTTGTTAAATGTTCTTGATAGATGTGTACGTTATAACAATGTCCATTAGATGTGCAATTTTCTTGTTGATCATGATGATGCACTTAATTAATTTATATGTTTATGTTGATGTGTACATTGTTAGGTCATGTTAAATATGTTTATTAAATGTGATTGATAGATGTGTATGTTAAATGATGCTTGTTAGATGTGTGTGATGATGATGTTAGACGATGCTTATGTTTCTTTATATGTGACCACAATGATGATTCCGTGTTATATTATTAGATTTGTGTGATAGCTAATTAATGACGTTTATATGTGCTAGCCACCTTCTATACACATCAAAATTCTAACACCATTGTGACCACAAAACAATTGTTTGGAAAGCTCTTTTTTAGGTATCAATGCTTCAATAACATATTGGTAAAGGGTCAAACTTCAAACATGAGGCATTTTTGAAAAAAAAAACACAATTTCTCAGATTTGTATTTTGGCAATTAATCGTAATATTAAATTCTTGAATACTTCAGACTTGACATATTTCTCCTATAAGGAAAATACATTCTTATCATTTTAGTTGAATGTTAGCATTTCAATTAATTGTTCCAAGATGTTTGAGAGTGGTTTCAACATCATAAAATTTTAGACGAAGAAAGTAGAATTTCATATCCCATTAAAATTTCAACTAGTTTGACATTTTTCAGTATTTCACAATTGGAAATACTTAGTTTTAAGTGTAAAAAACTTTACAAATATTACCAATTATATAAAATTCCAACAATTAAATGTTTGGCGAATTTTTTATAAAAACATGTTTTTACGACTTTATCCTTAAAATCATTCTTGAAATTTTATATTAAACATGCAACGACATACAAATATCTTCAAATAGAAATATAAAATTCTATTTCAATTAATCATTCCATGAAATCACAAATAATTTGAAGGACACACATTACACATCAAACTGACTATTAACTGCCTAAAATTGTTCAAAGATTTCTTATAATTAACTTTTCATTTATGATCCATGTGGATATCGGTGTCCACCCACCTCTTCCAACTGGATCACATTCAGTTTCCATCTTGGCAGCTTTTTTCTAGCTTTTCGGGTCCTAAACATCTGGGGCTATTTTGAGGCCCTAAACAACATTTTTTGGGCCTGCAACAATCACAACGAAGATGGATTTAGAGTGTGATGACATAATGTGTATTCCTTGGATAGACCTTTCCAATGGGATATCATGCACCTAAAACACATATCATATGCAAAATTTACGACCCCGGGAAGTTGATGTACCAACTTACCCCATCGGGGCCCACATGACTTTTGGCGCTTCATCTCCTAGGGTTAGGTTTTTTGATGTCTAGGATTTTATGATTACTTATTGATGCTAAAAAGTCATGTAGGCCTCATTGTAATGTGCTCAAATGAATGTGCATAGCCACCACATCTCTTCTCGGAGATTAGCTACCACCATTTGAGAAAGATTGTTTCATTTTGCATTTTACAGTTTCAACAGATTTCTTTATTGAATATAAGTTAACTTTTACTGTATCTATGTTATTGTTCTCTTTATATATATGTTAATTTTACAGATCTTTGTTTCATTTTGTTCTTCTCATAAATCCAGATTAGTGGTATCAAAGCGGTCTTCTCTTCATTTGTTTCTTTGTGCATGTCCCCAACGAGGTCAGGGTATAAGCAGTTGGGACTCGAAGAAGTTGAGCCTTTGCAAGATAAGCCTCATCGAACTTGAAAAATTCCCATGGGGGAATAAAAGAGAGATGATGGGGTAGGATATCCTTTGAAACATTTTCTCATGGAATCCCTCGCAAGACATAGGAATTAGATTATGGATAACTTTGTGCAAATCATTCGATGACTTCGAACAAGAGACATATCTTCCTCGAGTGGAGGCACCACCCCCTTCAAGGTACAAATCAATTTTTATATTCCTATATTTTAAGGTCAAATATATGCGGGTGTTGTAGAAAAATGGTTAAACCTTATAGAAGGGTATTTTTATATCCATAACTTTTTTGATAGAGAAATATTACATTTGTGCTCCTTAAGGCCATCCCCCATGTCAAAGATTGGTGGTATAATTTCAATGATAAAAAGGAAACAAAGGGATCTACATTATTTGTAGTTTCACCCACTTGGGTTTCTTTTAGGTATTATATTAAGGAACAATAATACGTTGTTGGAAGTATGATGAATTATATACAAGATGGACCACACTGCGGCAGGAAATGGACCAAACAATGGCAGAGTTCACCAACATCTTCCATACCTTGCACACCAAGATGGGTATCAACGAATCTGAGCGACATATGGTGCTCAAGTACTGTGGCGGTCTGCATAGATACATCCAGATGTAAATGGATTTTTTGGAAATCTCATCCTTGGGCACGATGTATCGATATGCTTTCAAAATCGAGTAGAATCTTAAACAAAAGACGTGATAGTTTGGTTCTGCGAACCCCTCACAGTAGAAGCAAGGTAAAGGTGGTCCCAAACCGTAGAAAAAATGGCAGAGAAAGGATGGAAAACTTCAGGACAACTAGTCTAAACCATAAACAAAGAAGTATGATGGGAAGACAAAGAAAGACATCGAGAAGTGGTGTGAGTTCCATAAGATCCCCTGGCATAAAACCATTGAATGTCGCTCAAAGCAGTCATTGTTGGCCGAGTTGAAAGCCTCCAAATCAGATGAGGGCTCTGATTCCAAGTCAGAACTAGAAAAAAGGTGATAGATCATTGATGTAGAACCCAATTCCACTGTGTCTACCATCAAGGTCCTTCCCATTGAACCTGATGAACTAGAGGAAGGTGAGCACCTCTTTCATTCACAAAAGTGGGTGAAGGGTACTCCATTGTACTTCATCATTGATAGAGGTATCCATAAGAACCTCATAACAGTAGAGGTCGTCAAGCGGTTGGATTTTCCGACAACACCACACCCAAAACCGTACTCCATCGGATGGCTCTTCCAAGGGAGTGATCTACACGTCAGCCAATAGTGTAGCCTACCCTACGGAATCAAGCCCTTCAAAGATGAGGTACTATGTGATGTCACCCCCTTGAAGTTTGTGATGTTATTTTGGGCCATCCTTATTTATGGAAATGTCATGATATATATTATTCTAGGCCTCATAGTGTTATTATTACTTTGGACAAGAAATTGTATAGGATACTCAAGCTAGTACCACCTACTTCTATTTACTTGATCTTTGCCAAGAAATGTAGGAAGGTCATCTCTTAGAATGGGAAGTTTGTTTTCTTTATGATTCATGCTCAAAGTGAGCAGAATCTTGAAACCACATCCATGTCCTCCGCGATGGGTCTCTCCACATAGTAGAAGTAAGTGGATAAGGTCATGGAAGAATATAAATACATCTTCTCCTCAACCATTGGGGTACCTATGCAATGTCAGGTCAAGCACTCAATCGATCTGACCCCTGGTGCACCACTACCCAATGGGCCAGTCTATCATTTCTCTCTATCATAAATTGAGGAAATCAAGCGCCAAATCCTAGAGTTGTTCGAAAATGGGCACATCCAAACAATTTCATCACCTTGTGGAAGCCCAATCGTGTTGGTGCAGAAGAAATATGAGACCTGGTGACTCTTCTTTGATTACTGGTCCCTAAATAAAAATCACAGGTAGGAACTGATACCCAATTCCCCAAATTAACGATCTCCTTGACCAGATCAAGGGGGGCCAAATACTTCATTAAGATTGATCTAAAGTCTGACTACCACCATGTCCCAATAGAGAAGACCGATGTATGGAATACTGCCTTCAAGTCCAAAGAAGGTATTTTCAAATGGATGGTCATGCCCTTTGGCTTGATAGATTCCCCAACAATTTTCATAAGGATGATAAAAGATATCTTGTTTCCTTTCACTAATTATTTTGTGGTGGTGTATTTGGATGCTCAATCCTCATCTTCAAAAAGAGTTGGGCGGAACACTTGCAACATATTCAACAGGTTCTGCACACTATGCGGAAACACAAGCTATATGAAAATTTGGAAAAATGCTCCTTCGACATGAACATGGTCTAGTACCTATGATACTTTATGGATGAGCATTAGGTGCATGTCAATCCAACCAAGATCTAGGTCATCTGTGACTGGCCATCCTCTTCCACACTCATTGAGCTTCGAAGCTTCTTATACCTTGCTAATTTCTATCACAGGTTCATGTTGGGATTCTCCCACGTTGCATGGTCCCTTAGCCAAGTGACCAAGGGTGGTGGCAAGGAAAAGTTTGTGTGGGTATAGTCACAATAAAAGGTGTTCAGTGATTTGAAACAATGCTTGTGCTCATCCCCGATGCTCTCATTACCTGACCTGCAACAACCTTTTGAGATTGAGACAAATGCTTCAAACTATGTCGTGGGAACAATTCTCACTCAACATGGACATCCTGTGGCCTATCATAGTGAGACTCCATTAGATACCATCTGTAATTACCCCACCTATGAAAACTAAATGTACTCCATTCTACAATCCTACCTCCAGCGGAGGCATTACATTCTCAGGGATGAGACATTCATCCACACTAATAATAAGCATCTGCAGTTCATGTAGACACAAGGAAAATTGTAGAATGACCTCCATCACAAGTGGTCCACATACTTGCAATAGTTCCATATCAACATCAAGTATAAGACATGGAGCACCAACCACATCGTTGACTACCTCAGTCGACCTCCAGTTGCATCACTAACCACGATGTTACACTACTATGGACATGAGACCTCCAAATGGCCTCAACTATACAAGAAAGATCATGACTTCACCAATACCTACCATATTCTAGGTACAAACAAAAATATCACTAATTTCCATCTCCAATATAGGTTGTTGTGCGATCTGGGTCATCTCTACGTCCCATCCAATGAGAGAGTGAAGATGATTTGCGAATCTCACTATAGTCGGGTGGCAAGACACTTCGACATAGAAAATACAATGGTAGTTCTGCAACAACATTTCTATTGACCGAAACTTTGACAAGATGTCAACAAGTATATCAATTCCTGCATGGAATACACCATTTCCAAATAGACCATTAAGAAACAAGGCATGTAAACCCCTATGCCTACTATCGATAGGTCCTAGGAATCCATCTTTATGGACTACATGTCAGGCCTTCCTTCAACCAAACATGGAAATGACTGTGTTTTTGTGGTCATTAATCGATTTTCCAAGATGGCGATTCTGGCCGCCTACATAAGAAGAGAATCACAACAGAGGCCACTGCCAAGCTCTTGTTCGAATGAGTATGGGTACATTTTGGGATATAACAAATCATTGTCTCAGATAGGGACAACCGGTTCCTCAACACATTCTGGTTGATCCTCTAGTCACAGTTGGACACCAAGATCACCAAATCCATGACCTTCCACCCCTAAATTGATGTCCAAACCAAGTTTGTCAATAGGATGATCGTGCATATCTTTTTCATTTACAATTCAAAGAATCCGTGCACATGGGATGATAGTATTCCCTATTTTCAACACAACTACAACAAATCCATACATAGCTCAACCGACCATAGCCCCTTTCAGGTGGTGTTGGGATTTCAACCATTGGGTCCCACAGATGTTGCACTACCCATTATGTCCACATGGGTAGAATCCTCCCATGCTCAAACCGAAGCCAACAAATCCACCTACTTCATTGAATGAATCTAGCACATCCGCCAACAAGTTTGAGATATTTTGCAGAAGTTCAATACTAAGTACAAGCATCACCATGATCAACACTGGGTGCCACACAAGTTTCAGGTGGGAGATAAAGTTTGGTTGCACTTGCAAAATGAACACCTTACAATACCCCATCATAAGCTTCAGCCACTCTGCTATGTACCTTACATTATCACCAAGGTTGTGGGTGAAAATTATTTTGAGCTCAACATTCCCCCCTTCCTTTGCCTACACCTAGTGTTTAATGTGGTCCTTCTTCAACCATACTTTCTTATCTTATTGGACACCTCAAATATATTAGAAAAGTTTACATTGATAGATCTCAACCTTTATTGCATGGAAAAATAATCCACTAATCATATCGTGGAAACATAGGTCAAGGTAACTCGCCAATAAAATCTTCAACTTTATCGTATTGGCAAAGCGGGGAAACTCCTACACCAAGACAAGTGTCTCACTCGGGGCCAAATTAAACATAAATTTACTCATATGATGGAGGAAGACAATGCAATGGATAACATTGCTTCCTAAGGAGGGAGGATTGATCTAGGTGGATATTGGTGGGCACCCACCTCTTCCAAATGGCTCACATTCAATTTTCATCTTGGCAATGTTTTTCAAGTTTTTTGGGTCCTAAACTTCTGGGGCTGTTTTGAGGCCCTAAACAACATTTTTTGGGCCCTCCATAGTATTACTATAGAAAGAGTTAGAGTGTGATGACATAATGTGTATTCATTGGATAGACATTTCGAATGGGATATCATGTGCCTAAAACAAAGATCATATGAAAAATTTACGACCCCGAGAAGTTGATGTATCAACTTACCCCATTGGGGCCAACATGAATTTTGGTGCTTCTGTTGGATTACTGAGAGGGGGGTGAATCAATGATAGAGAAATTTAATCCTTTTAAACCATATAATGCAAGTGTTATATCAGTGTAGTATTATCATCCAATAATTATAGAGTAAATAAACAATGAACAAATGAGAAATCATACACATACACAGTACACCAATGTTTTTACGTGGAAACCCAAAGCGAGAGAAAACCATATAATGTTTTTTCTTATATGTCTTGCATAATTACATTGATTGGAAGCACCAACTGTCATTGTTTTCTAGCTACAACTGGAAGGAGGCTCCAACCCCCTAGTTTCTCAGGCTACAACCTGAGGGAAGCTCCAACTCCCCAATTCTCTGGCTACAACCAAAAGGAGGCTACAACCCCCTAATTTTTCCAACTACAACCAGAAGGTGTCTACAACCACCTATCCTTGCCCTGTCCAACTGCCCTAAAATATAAATGCCAAATGTAGAAAACCTGTCACTGCCACTGAATCAACCACTGCCACTGTCAACTTGTCACTGTCAACATGTACCAATAACTTGTAACAACCTGTACCAATCAACCTACACCAAACAACCTGTACCAATAACATGAACCAACATGTGTTGATCAACCTGCACCAAAAAACCTGTACCAATAAATTGAACCAACATGTACCATGCATCAAACTTGACTCACCAAGATGTACCAACATCATCAACTATACACCTCATGTATGTGCCAACTCATCAACTATACACCTCATGTATGTGCCAAATCATCAATTACTTGTCTCAACCATGTACCCAACATGTACCTCAACCATATACCAAAGACAAACACCAATATAACCATCAAAATTTATCTAACAATTCATCACTCTATCCATAAAAAAAATACCATAAACCCTTACATCATTATCCATAAACCAAATACCATAACTCCTTACATCAAACCATGTGCCAAAAACTTCATTTGTTATGTAGCTCTCAAATCAAACCAACAATTTCAGCAAAGACATCACAAACTAAAAAGACCAATACCCATATGCCAAATACCAACAACAAAATACCAATTGTATCCCTCAACAAATCTGATATATGCAGCAATATTGAACATCCAATACCATATCAAGAGATAAACCCTAGCTCAAAAAACATACCTCAAACAAGATGTGACATATCTCTCATAAATAGACCCTAACCGTGTTGTTGCTGTGATTTTTCTTCCACACTTTTTCTGTCACAATTTTTTTGCCGTACTTTTTCTGCCACGATTTTTCTGCCGCAATTTTTTTGCCACACTTTTTCTACCACGATTTTTTTGTCACACTTTTTCTTCCGCGATTTTCCTGCCACACTTTTTCTGCTGCACTTTTCCTGATGCACGTTTCTTACTACACTTTTCATCTACACTTTTCCTTTAGCACGTTTTCTGCCGCACTTTTTCTGTCGCAATTTTCCTGCCGCACTTTGTCCGCCACACTTTTCCTGCCGCACTTTTCCTTTCACACTTTTCTCTATCAATAATACCTGCCCAAATAACCTTTCACAAAATAAATATTCAATTATATTCAATAGGTTCAAGTGCAATTAAATGAGAGAGCCTTGTGTTTTATTTATACTTTCATGTAGCATTCCACTTTCTTTATTTTAGGGAGTTCTCCATTAACTTTATTATTTAAATAATTTCTTTCGCAAACACTTGGACTGATTTGACCTTTTGGGGATTCTAGATGACTCATGAGGGTTCTCCAACTTCATATGGCCATAACTCTCTAACCGTGAGGAGTTATGTGGCATTCCACATACCACCGGAAATGGAATGACTTGTACTATCCATGTAGAATAGTCTTACCTAGAAATATATCAAAAATCATACCATTATCCATCAAACAAACTTGGGTCCATTACCCAAACCTTTTTTCTACCAGAATTTCTTCAAGGGTTGACATCAATGACAACCAACCCAATTAATCGAAAATATCCCCCTTTAGCATTGATGGCAGCACTCTGATGCAATAATGAAGTCATGTCATGCAATACTGAAGTCATATCACTCATGCTCCCCATGTAACCATTGCTCCCCCTGGAACCATGCCTCTGTGCTCTGCATATGATAAATCTCTCCCCCTTTGGCATCAATGGAAAATGTATCTTTCCATCTAGGGATGCTCTCTCTAACTGAACTATGCTTGGGGATACGCCCCCTAACTAAACTCTTCCTGAAACTGATCTCTCGACTTGAAATGTCCTCTTTATGGTGATTCCTTGTGTAAATATAGGACATATAAGATAAGCATTCAAACTAATTCGTTTTGGAGTAGAAATTATTCTGAGTCTCTGGCGAAGATACTCAAAGGCTTTACGTGGAAGTGATTTTGTAAAGATGTATGCCACTTGTTCTTTTGTTCCCACATATTAAAATTTGATGTTCTTCTTTGCAACCTGTTCCCGTAGAAAGTGATACTTTATTGGAATGTGATTCATCTTGGAGTGAATCATCAGGTTCTTTGAGATACTGATGGCACTTGTATTATCAAAATAGATTGGAATGGGCTCATCATACTCAACCTGTATATATGTCAAAGTTTGTTTCATCCATATAACCTGTGTACAACATGTTTCTGCTGCAATATACTATGCCTCGACTGTAGATAAGGATAATGATGATTGTTTCTTTCTTAACCATTATACTAAACACTCACCCAAGTAGAACGCTGCTCCACTGGTGCTTCATCGGTCATCAATGAAACCTACTCAATATGCGTCTGTGTAGGAAATAAGTGATAGATTATTTATTTTTGGATACCATAATACAAACTCTTATGTTCCTTTGAGATATCTAAAAATCCTCTTCACTGCTAATACATGTGATTCCTTTGGTGCTGCTTGAAATCGTGCCACATGTCCAACTGCTTTCATTACATCTGATCTGGATGTTGTCACATATAGTAATATACCAATCATTGACCTGTATTTCCTCTGGTCTATAGACTTTGAATCATCATCTTTTCTCAACTTGCAACTAGTTTGCATAGGAGTGGTAACTGGTTTGCAATCTTCCATTCCAAACCTCTTTAGCATTTCTCTGATATACTTAGTTTGAGAAATCAAAATTCCTTGGATGCTTTGACGTATCTGAAGACCCACAAAGAAGGATAGTTGTCCAAGTAATGACATTTCAAATTCATTTTTCATATCCTTTTCACATTTCTCACTTAATATTGAGTTACCTTGATGTAGAGGTTGTTGTTTGCACTTCCTTTTTTGAACTCTGCATGTTGTATATATTTATCTAGACTAGATTACCATGCTCTATGAGCCTATTTTAGAACATATAAGGCCTTCTTCAATTTACACACATAATTTTTGTTCTCTAATAACTGAAATCCTTCTGGTTGTTCAATATAGACTTCTTCTTCTAGTTCCCTATTCAGAAAAGATGATTTCACATCCATTTGACACACTTTAATATTCTTGGAGCATGACTAATCTAGGAACAATAAGATTGCTTCCATTCTGGAAATTGGAGAAAATGTCTCTTCAAAGTCGATTCCTTCAACCTGTGTGTATCCTTTACATACCAGTCTAGCTTTGTTCCTTGTAACCTGTCCATATTCATTCAATTTATTTATGAATACCCACTTTGTGCTAATCACATTCTTATTCTTTGGTCGTGGAATCAATTCCCAACTGTCATTCTTCTTTATTTGATCCAATTCTTCATCCATTTCCTTATTCCAAAATTCATCCTTGCTGGCCTCTTCAAAACATTTTGGTTTAATCGTAGATGAGAGTGCTAGGTGCATTTGTTCTGGTGAACAGATTCTTCTTCTAGTCTCAACTCCTGCATCTTTGTTTCCGATAATCTAATATGAAGGATGATTCTTCTGTACTCGTTTTCTAGGTGTCTTTGGAGGAACTTTATGAACTTTCTCTTTTACTTATGTCTAATCCTCTTCATCTTCCCCTTCTACTTCTTCTTCATCTTATGCTTCTTCTTTGTAAAGTTGTTCCATTGATTCATTTCTTCTTCCTTTAATTTGCATCCACATGTTTCTTCAATTGTTACATTGATACTTTCCACAACTTTGTTAAACCTCAAATTGTAACACTTGTTTGCTTTCCTTGTACTTGAGTAACCAACAAGTACTCCTTTGTCCACACGAGAGTCAAAATTTTCCATTCTTCTATCTTCTCTTTTGATGTAGCATTTTCTTACAAATACTTTGAAGTGATTCACATTTGCTGGTCTTCCTTTCCATAGGTCATAGGGAGTTTTTTCAGTGTTGTTTCTGAGAATTACTCTATTTTGAATATGAACCGTTGTATGCACTACATGTGTCCAAAAAATATATGTCAATTGGGAATCCATTAGCATTGTTTGAACCATTTCCTATGTAATTATCATCCATTATGATAATGTTCCTTTGTCTCTGAACAACTCTTTGAACCAATCTATGAATCCATTCTCTCGTACATACTGTCCAAGTCTCTACTTGGGAAACTGTCCATAATGTTGACCCATTTATCACTATACTATCATGGAGTCTTGATTAACCCATCAAATTTTACTTCTGCTAACTGAATGCTCTAGATCTGTCTTCTCAAACTCTGCAAGCTACTCGAAGGATGGTTCTTTAGTCTTTCAAAGATATAGCATAGAATCCTCTTGTCTAATATTCATATAACTTGGGAGTCTCTAAGCCGTATGGCTCAAAAACATTCCTTCTCTGATGTGTATTCATCATCATCTTCACTGGTATATTCATCATCATCTTCATTGGTAGATTCATCATATCTCTGATCTCTGAATTCTTTCTTTCTATCTGTGGATTCATCTTTCACTACAATGCTTGAAAGTAAAATATCTTGAACCTGTTCCTTATTTTCTTTCAGTTATTTTTCAAAACCTTTATGTATCTGACATCTTTCTTTTTCTCTATAGAATTTTCTTCATCTCGTTTTATTTCCAATATTGCTATCTCTGGGACCTAGTCTTTGTTCACCTTTTCTTCGTGTTTTATTATCCACACTTTCTTACATCTGATATCGGTGTTCTCTTTCATGGAAGTATTGATCATTCTTCTATAATCACTAGCTATGTGTCCATAGTTATGACATTTGTAACATTCAATGTTACGTGGGGTGAAATAGGCATTTATGGTTTGAACATTTATTTTATAATCCCTGCAATCTTCAACCTTATGTCCAAAGTTAGTACAATAAAAAAAATGACCATAAAATAAATTTGAATACCTAGGAGTGAATGATCTTCTTTGTGGTGTAGTCCTTCTAAATTTTTGCCTTGACTGATCATGATCATGATTGAAGCTTATTTGTGGCTTGAACATGGATGGTCTTCTTGAAGATGTATATTCAATAGTTTTCTTAGATTACGATTGACCATGATTCCTTCCTTTGAGTACTTTTGCATAACTCTTTATATTTTCTTCATTCTTCTTTTGTAGCAACCTAGAGTACTTCTCTTCATTCTCTATAAATGATCTGGATTTTTTTGTATCTTCAAATTTATTGTTGATCTTGATGATTTTACTTCTCAATGTGACAACTTATTCTTCAAGATTATCAACCTCTTATTCTTTCTTCATTATCTGAGATTTCATGACTTATTTAGTTATTTTCGCTTCTTCAAGATGAGTTTTTAATGTGATTATTTCTTCTTCAAGTCCTTTCTCTTCTTGACCAAAATCTGCCTCAAGCTGGTTTAGATCATTAGTTATTTCCTTAAGATGCTCTGTCAACAACTTCTCTCTCATTTTTTCTTCTTCCTTCCACGCTTCTATGTTGGATTCCAAATACTACTTTTGATATTCATGATTTTCTTCGATCTTTCTGGCTTCTTCTAGTCGAGTTCTTAAGTTCTCGATTACCTATTGGGCTTCTTCAAAAATATGAACTATTTCCTTTTGCTTCATCAATTCTTTCTTGAGTGACTTGTTTTCTTCTCTTAGTTCATCTAAAGCACTAATCAATTCTCTGGTGATTATTTACTCTTCATCTTCTGAATTTGTTTGACATGGTGAACATAATTCTTCTTGATCTATATCTTCATCTTATTTGTAATTTTATGAATCTGTGATGGGTGAAGAACATATGTCATGTAAATTATCCCAAAGTTCTTTGGCTGATGAAAATTTACCAACCTTTTCTCTTACTTGATTAGGTAATCCTTCCTAGATGAAATCTATTGTTATTTTGTTATTCTTCTTCAATTCCTTCTTGGCTACAACATTTTCCCTTTTTGAACTATAATATTCTGTAACAACTGATAGACAAATATAATGTTCCTATGCCTGTAAAAAAACTTCCATCCTTCCACTCCACATATTTGATGCAGGATCATCGTCAACAAAGCCCACGTGGAGCGACAACTTAGCGCCATAGCACACCTTTTTAAATAAATCAGAATCTAAAAGTTGGCATTTATTCTGTAGAACCGTTTTGAACAGATGATTGAAGAAGAGAGAAATGCTTGGAAACTGAATGATCACGAGAGGTCTGGTAGTTTCACTCTTAGTCTTGAATGTAATAGAGCTTGAGTAGTTGTTAGATGTTACTTTGATAGGAGAGGTAGTCAGAGGGAACCCTAGGAACCTTCCTGTATATGTAGATGCATGGCATGTCGAATTGAGGCTGCTAGAGGAGTATTGTCATTGAATAGGAAGTAGAATAGTTTGTTTTGAGAGATATGAGACTCTGTTACAGTCTAACCTTCACATATTGTAATATAACATTCATCATAATAGAAAGAAATAAGTTTTTCCTGCATATGAACTTTCTTTGTGTTTATGTATTTTCATTCATTGTTATGATTTTATATCTCGTTCATGTTTTGAATGTATAAACTGGTGAATAATTGAATAAGTTTCAATTGTTTCTCTTCTTTGAGTTTTCAAGTGCAAGGAGTGCACATAGTCCGCAAGGAGTGCATTAACAGAGGTGAATTAACCTCAGAGAATCTCAGGAGAGATAGCCTTGATATTCATCAGCATAAGTGAAAGGAGTGCATAGGAACAATTCTGTGTTGAGTTTAGAGAGAGACAAAGTTATAGAATACTCTGTAAAGAGGAGATCTGCAAGGTGTGCATCGAGCAAGAGGAATGCTAGGAGGGTGAGAAGAATTTATTTTCAAGAAATCCTTCAGATCTGAGTTTGACGAAATCCTAGAAATGCAAGGAGTGTGTGGGAAATCAAAATCCTCTAAGGATCAAGATTAGATTGGATAACACTTTTCATAAGTGTAGAAGAGACCCAATAGACAGACTCGAAGGAGGAGCAAAGGTTGAAGCCTTTAGATACTTAGAAGATCTTCTAAGTCAGAGAAAGTCATAAGATTAGGAGGGAGAGCGACAATGGTTGTTGGATCACTGATTCAAAGGACCAACAGTCATCCAATCAAATCAAGGTGCGTGAGCCTTAGCATTTTTTACATGCAAGAGAGGGAACTTGGCAAAGTTTCGAAGTCCCGAAGAAATTTGGGACCGTCCGATCGTCTGAAGTAAATCTCAAGCGTCAGATTGTCCGAAGTAGATCTGAACCGTCAAATCTGAATAATAGGTGGTGTGAATCTATGAATCAGGGGTAAATACCTGAAGTAAACGTCAATCGTCTGATCCAAAGGGCAGGTGGCATAAATCCGTGGACTCCGAGTAAAGACCCAAAGTAAATATCAACCATCTGATTCAGGAGAATTAGATATGAATCGTTTGTTTGGAAGAGATAGATCTCAGTCGTCAGTCCAGAAGCACCGTCAAGATCATAAGATCGATGGTCACACTCGATTATGGGAGCAGAAAGTGCCTGGACATTAAAATTTTGAGGGCAGGTCGCAATTTAAACCACGATATCAACAAAAGGATACATGGTGCCTTGTAGTGAGTTGTGGGGAGAAAAGTGGGTTGACCTAAAACCACCCTTGGCCGCACTCACAGTCACTCACTTGCGCGAGGTCATAGCCCAGGGGAATATGTAGGAAGGGGCTAGTGGATAGGAGCTAGTGCCCGCAAATTGAAGAGTGCCCAAAGCACTAAGAAGAAGGCCCGTGGGTTCCATAGAGCCTGCACCAGAGGATTGAAGGGGCCTGTGTTAATTCGCAAATTAGACCATTACGGTCTTAGAGAGCCAATTCGATTCAAAATTGAAGATCCTATCCCAAAGGTTGTGTAGCCCCAAGGAGAGCAGGGGGGGTCTGCATCAAGTGGTATCAGAGTTGAATTTTTTCTTGTAGACAACAGGCAAAAGAGGAAGAGAGATAAAGGAGATAATATGATATCATAAAGAGGTATCAGCATTGATTTATCTATAGATTTCAGATGAAGGGGATAGAAAATACAATCTGACTACACCAAGTAGTACCGAGAACTGAATTGTGTCTGCAGATTTTAAGCAAAGGTGAAAAGGTGAATATAAATAATCTGATGACATCAAATGGTCTTAGAAGCTGGAGTTTGCCTATAGAAAAATGGGTAAAGGAAAAGGGACAGAGTACCGATGCTATGTAAATATTACTGCAAAATGTGAAGCAAATGGTAGATAGCTAGGAGGGCTAAAGACAGAAAAGATGGCTATTGAAGGCGATAAGTATGGTCGAGGAGCAGACCACAAGAAGAAAAGTAAGGAAAAATTTGGCAAGGATCTCATTGAGATAAGAGAAAGAATGGAACAACTAACATTTAAGATGCAATAGGAGACAAACGTACATTGGAGGTACGAATGGCCTCTGAACAGGAAGGTAAAATGGCCTATTCAAAAGTTGTTGGCCAGAAAACAACAACAATAGTTGAGGAAGCGGTGAGGCATGCTGAAACCCTCAGTGACATAGAGGAGGAACTGATTCACATCCATGAACAAAAAATTGGGAGACACTTCAATGATGAGGAGGAGGTGAGATTAGATAAAGATCTCATAAACTGCCAAGAGAGGAGAGATGGATTTTCATATTTCTAGGTGGGAAATGAAATGAGATCATTGGAGGATCTCATAGACTGTCAGGAGGACAGTAGTGGAAATTCATATTTCCAGGTGGGAAAATATGAGATTAGCAGGAGATCTCATAAAATTCCATGTGGGCAATAGAAAGATATCAATTGAAGGTCTCATATACTATCAGAGGAGTAGTGCTGAAAGTTAAAATTTCCAGGTGGGCAATGAGATGGGATCGGTTGATCTCATAGACTACCAAGTATGAAAAGAGAAAATTCTAAGTTGTCAGGTGGGAAAGGGAGGAGAGATGAACTCAATTGAGAGTTCATATCAGCAAAGAGTGTTGATGGAAGAAGATCAGAGGTGTGTTCTGATCATTGGGGGAATTCAAATATTCATGTAAAATAGTCCACTAGAGGCTAATAAAAGTGTTTCACATGAGGAGGTAGTGCAAAAAGAATCCAAGAAAGAGGCCATGGAGCCAAATGAATTTAAAGCTAACTATGTCTATGATGTAGGTGTAGCAAAGGAAATACAACCAACAAAGACTGTCAAAGAGGAGTAGAAGGACAAAACACTGATGTTTGCCCCAACAGAAAAAGAGAAGAATTTAGATGAATTGCTCACTCAATGGGAGAGATAGTTGAAGATGCTGGAGGATTTTTTGGACAATCCAAAAACTAGAAGATGGCTACCAGGAGACAGTCATGCAGATTTCAGGAAAAGAGCATTCAACATAATTGCTCAAAATTTTCAGCCAGGAAGCTGAAAGGGAGATAACTGCAGCATTGGAGCTTGTAGAAGAAGAGGAAGCAAAAAACATATATTTTTTTTAGTAGTATGAGGAATTAGAAGCCCAGGAGAGAAGAGTAAATATGCAGAGTAGGCATCTCCAAGAGGTCAAATTGGAAACAGGTGGAGGATCATACCAGCCTGGGGAGAAACTAGAGGAAGTTTGAGTTGAACCAACATAAGAGGATATGACAGAAGTCAATCTGTCATAGGAGGAAGTTGAGCAACAAATCAGTGGTGAGACTGCATAACTGGAGTATTCAACAGAGTTGCCAACTAATGCCACAGGAGATGAAGATAACATGAAAGTTTATATTGATCATATTTGTGAAGAGGAGAAAGAGAACACATTTCAATGTGCCCAAGAGATGGAGAAAGAAGAGCATTTGGTGGAACTGCTCAAGATTTTCAACCAAGGAGATGAACATAAGGCAACTGTAGAATTGGGATCTATAGAAGATCATTCAGAGGAATGGCTCAAATTTTCCAGTCAGGAAGCTGAGAAAGAGATAATTGTAGAATATGAACCTACAACAGAGGAGGAAGAAACAGATAGCATGGATCTTGTTGATCTGTGTGAAGAGATGGAGGCCCTGGAGAGAAGGGTAAAAATGAAAAAGCATCTTATCCAACAAGTCAAGTTGGAAAATGATGGAGAGAAAAGGAAACAGAGCACTCTGCAGGGGGAAAACTAGCCAATGGACCAGCTGGACAAGGAAATAGAGGAGATAAAGAGATTGATGCTGGAAGCAGCACAAGAAGCATTTATCAGAGAAGTATGGGACAAAAGAAAACCTGTAGGAGCAACATGGAAAAAGAAGTTGCAAGGAAAAGGAGAAGATGAACAACTCCAAGAGAAAGTATGGGACCTTGGAGGATCTCAACAACATGGTAGAGGGAGCCATGAGCAGGAGATCATGTTTTTCCCAGCGGTGGAGTATGATGTAGGAGCATCGTCAATAAAGCCCACGTGGAGGGACAACTCAGTGCCATAGCACGCCTTTTTAAATTAATCTGAATCTAAAAGCTGGCACTTATTCTGCATATCCATTTTGAACAGATGATTGAAGAAGAAAGAAACGCTCAGAAAATGAATGATCGCGAGAGGTCTGGGAGTTTCACTCTCAGTCTTGAATGTAATGGATCTTGAGTAGTTGTTAGTTGTTACTTTGATAGGAGAGGTAGTCGGAGGGAACCCTGTATATGTAGATGCATGGCATGCCCAAATGAGGTTGCTGGAGGAGTATTTTCATTGAATAGGAAGTAGAATAGTTTGTTTTGAGAGAGCTAAGAATCGGTTACACTCCAGCCTACACATATTGTAATCAGACATTCATCTTAATAGAAAGAAAGCCATTTTTCCTGCATATGAACTTTCTATGTGTTTATGTATTTGCATTCATTGTTATGATTTTATATGTCGTTCATGTTTTGAATGTATGAACTAGTGAAGAATTGAATAAGTTTCAATTTCTTCTCTTCTTTGAGTTTTCGAGTACAAGGAGTGCACATAGTCTGCAAAGAGTGCATTGACAGAGGTGAATTAACCTCATAGAAGATCAGGAGAGGTAGCATTGATCTTCATCAACAAAAGTGAAAGGAGTGCACAGGAACAACTCTGTGTTGAGTTTAGAGAGAGACAAATTTATAGAGCATTATGTAAAGAGGAGCTCTGCAAGGTGTGCATCGAGCAAGAGGAATGCCAGGAGGGTGAGAAGAATTTATTTTAAAGAAATCCTTCAGATCTGAGTTTGAAGAAATCCTAGAAACGCAATGAGTGTGTGGGAAATAAAAATTCTCTAAGGATCAAGCTCACAAGGGATAGCGCTTTTCATAAGTGCAGAAGAGACCCAAGAGACGGATTAGAAGGAGGAGCAAAGGTCAAAGCCTTTGGATACTTATAAAATATTCTAAGTCAGAGGAAGTCAGAAGCTCAAGAGGGAGAGCGACAATGGTCATTGGATCACTAATTCAAAGGACCAATAATCATCTGATCAACTCAAGGTGCACGAGACTTAGTGTTTTTCACACACAAGAGAGGGAACTTGCCAAAGTTCTGAAGTCCTGAATAAATTTGGGACCTTCGGATCATCCAAAGTAAATCTCAAGCGTCGGATCGTCTGAAGTAAATCTCAAGCGCCAAATTGTCCGAAGTAGATTTGAAACGTCAAATCTGAATAACAGGTGGCACAAATTTGTGAATCCCCAATAAAGACACGAAGTAAACGTCAATCGCCCGATCCAGAGGGAAGGTGGCATAAATCTGTGGACTCTGGATAAAGACTTGAAGTAAATATCAACCGTCTGATTCGAGAGAATTAGATCTGCATCGTTGGTTTGGGATGCAGACCCTCCCCTACTCTCCTAGGGGTTGCATGACCTCTCGATCTAGAATATTCAATTCTGAACCAAATTGTCTCTATGAGATCGTAATGGTCTCATTTCTGAATTAACACAGTCCCCTCCAGTCCTCTGGCGCAGGTTCTATGGAACCCGCAGGCCTTCTTCTTAGTGCTTTGGGCACTCTTCAATTTGTGGGCGCTAGCTCCTCTCCACTAAACCCTTCCTACATATGCCCTTGGGATATGATCTCACACAAGTGGGTGATTGCAAGCATGGCCAAGGGTGGTTTTAGGCCAACCTGCATTTTGCCCCACAACTCACTACAAGGCGCCACGTATCCTTTTGTTGATACTGTGGTTGAAATTGTTGCCTGCCCTCAAAATTTTAACGTCCTAGCACCTTCTGGCCCGACACTAGAGCGTGGTGGTTGATCTTATGATATTGATGGTGCTTATGGACTGAAGGATGAGATCTGTCTCTTCCAAACCAATGATTTAGATCTAATTCTCCTAAATCCGATGATTGATATTTACTTCGGGTATTTAACTGGAGTCCACAGATTTATGCCACCTTCCCTCTGTATCAGAAGATTGACGTTTACTTCGGTTCTTTACCTGGGAGCCATAGATTCACACCACCTATTATTTAGATTTGATAGTTCAGATCTACTTCGGATGATCCGATGCTTGAGATTTACTTCGGACAATCGGACGGTCCCAAATTTCCTCGGTACTTCAGAACTTTGGAAAGTTCCCTTTCTTACGTGTGCAAAAACCTAAGGCTCACACACCTTGATTTGATTAGATGGTTGTTGGTTCTCTAAATCGATGATCCAATGACCACTGTCGCTCTCCCTCCTGAGCTTCTGAATTCCTCTGACTTAGAATATTTTATAAGTATCCAAAGGCTTCGACCTTTTCTCCTCCTTCAAGTCTGTCTATTGGGTCTCTTCTACACTTATGAAAAGCGCTATCCCTTCTGATCTTGATCCTTAGAGGTTTTCGATTTCCCATGCATTCCTTTTGTTTCTGGGATTTCATCAAATTCATATCTGAAGGATTTCTTGAAAATAAATTCTTCTCGCCCTCTTGTCATTCCTCTTTCTCAATGAACACATTGCAGAGCTCCTCTTTACAGAGTGTTATATAACTCTATCTCTCTATGAACTCAACACAGAGTTGTTCCTGTGAACTCCTTGCACTTCTACTGATGAAGATCAATGCTACCTCTCCTGAGATTATTTGAGGTTAATTCACCTCTATAAAAAAATCCTTGCGGACGATGTGCACTCCTTGAACTCGAAAACTCAAATAAGAGAAGAAATTGAAACTTATTCAATTCTTCACCAGTTCATACATTCAAAACATGAACGACATATAGAAGTATACCAATGAATGAAAATACATAAACACACATAAATTTCATATGCAGGAAAAACTTCTTTCTTTCTATTAATATGAATGTCCGATTACAATATGTGAAGGTTGGACTGTAACAGACTCTCCGCTCTCTCAAAACAAACTATTCTACTTCCTATCCAATGACAATACTCCTCCAACAGCCTCAATTGGGAATGCCATGCATCTACATATATAAGAAGGTTCGTAGGGTTCCCTCCAACTACCTTTCCTATCGAAGTAACAACTAACAAATACTCAAGCTCCGTTACATTCAAGACTAAGAGTGAAACTCCTAGACCTCTCATGATCATTCAGTTTCTGAGCATTTCTCTCTTCTTCAATCATCTGTTCAAAATGGATTTGCAGAATAAACGTCAGCTTTTAGATTCCGATTAATTTAAAAAGGCGCGTTATGGCGCTGAGTTGTCCCTCCATGTGGGCTTTGATAATGATGCTCCTGCATCACATCTCATACTTAAAAAACCATTCTGACCATTAAACATCGGTACTCCATTGCATAATAATCCATGATCTCCTTCCAATCGATAAACTATTTCCTAAAGGACTCGACTCTGATACCAATTGTTGGATTACTGAGAGGGGGAGTGAATCAATAATAGAGCAATTTAATCATTTTTAGCTATATAATGCAAGTGTTATATCATTGTAGCATTATCATCCAATAATTTTAGAGTAAATAAACAATGAACAAATGAGAAATCATACACATACACAGTACACTAGTGTTTTTACGTGGAAACCCAAAGTGGGAGAAAACCAATAAATTATTTTTCTTCTATGTCTTGAAGAATTAAATTCATTGGAAGCACCGACTTCGTTTGTTTTCTAGCTGAAACTAGAAGGAGGCTCCAACCCCCTAGTTTCTCAGGCTACATCTTGAGGGAAGCTCCAAATCCCTAATTCTCTGGCTACAACCAGAAGGAGGCTGCAACCCCCTGAGTTCTCCAGCTACAATGGAAATGTGGATAAAACCACCTATCCTTTCCCTGTCCAAACACCCTGAAATATAAATGCCAAATGTAGACAACCTGTCAGTGTCACTGAATCAACCACTGCCACTGTCAACCTTTCACTATCAACCTGTACCAATAACCTGTAACAACCTGTACCAATAACCTAAACCAACATGTACCAATCAACCTACACCAAACAACCTGTACCGATAACCTGAACCAACATGTACCATGCATCAACCATGCATCAACCTTGACTCGTTAAGATGTACCAACATCATCAACTATACACCTCATGTGTGTGCCAACTCATCAACTATACACCTCACGTATGTGCCAACTCATCAACATTTTATACTACGATTTTTCTGCCACACTTTTTCTATCATCATTTTTCTTCCGCGATTTTTCTGTCACACTTTTTCTGCCGCGGTCTTCCTACTGCAATTTTTCTTCCACACTTTTCTTGCCACACTTTTTCTTCCGTAGTTTTCCTGCCACTTTTTCTGTCGCACTTTTCTCTATCAATAATACCTTCCCAAATAAGCTTTCACAAAATAGATATTCAATGATATTCAATAGGTTCAAGTGTGATTAAATGAGAGAGCCTTGCCTCTTAATTATACTTTCATGTAGCATCCCACTTTTCTTATTTTAGGGAGTTCTCCATTAAATGTATTATTTAAATAATTTATTTTGCAAACAATTTGACTACTTTGACCTTTTGGGGATTCTAGATGACTCATGAGGGTTCTCCAACTTCACATGGGCATAAATTTCTAACTGTTAGGAGTTATGTGACGTTCCACCTACCACTGGAAATGGAATGACATGTACTATCCATCTAGAATAGTATTACCTACAAATATATCAAAACTCATACAATTATACATCAAACAAACTTGGGTCCATTACCTGAACCTGTGTGCTACCAAAATTCACTATCAAACTTTCTTCAAGGGTTGACATCAATGAAAACCAACCCAATTGATCAACAACTTCATCTCCTAGGGTTAGGTTCTTGTATGTCTAGGGTTTTCTGATTACTTCCTGATGCTAAAAATTCTTGGAGGCCTCATTGTAATGTTCTTAGGAAAATGCGTGTAGCTACCACATCTCTTCTAATATATTATCTACCACCATTTGAGAAAGACTGTTTCATTGTGCATTTTACAGTTTCAACATATTTATTTATTGAATAGAAGTTAAGTTTTAATGTATCTTTGTTATTTTTCTCTGCATATCTATGTTAGTTTTATAGATCTTTGTTTCATTTTGTTTCTCTCATAAATCCAGATCAATTTCCTCCGTCACAAGATGAATAAAAAATAATATAATTAGTGAAATAAAGATAACAAAAAGAAACAAAACAAATATAAATGATGAAATAAAACATGTACATATAACTCTCCGTTGTCATCACCCTAATTACCTTCCTCACTTGGCATGATAAAATTGTTGTTCTCAAAGATATGTTTTGATCTAGGGTCGTGTCTTAATACGAACCACCAATCCCTATCCAACACATCTAGGTAAAAAAACATTTGGTTATAGTGTTTTGGGAAAACATAAGACTCCTTAGCTTCATCCCACATCTTTCTAGAGTTGAAACATATCAAACCACTATTGTGATCTTCCTTTACATTATTTCGATCAAAGGTGTCTCACCACTTGCACCTAAAAATAATACATTGGAAATAAGACAAGTCCACTTGAATGATCTCTTGTATATTTCCAATGTAACCCAACTTTCGACGTATTAGGTTTTGATCAAAGTGGCTAGCATGAATAGATTGGTCAAAATTGACTTCCACTCCACAGTCTTGTGTCATGTTTCCATCATCAAAATCCTCTATGCGAAAATGATGTCCATATGGCCACATAGATGGGAACAAATGCACCTATAAAAAAGTGAAAAAATCACAGTGTCATGTGTCTAATAACCCGACCAATAAAATATAAAATATAGATGTTACAATTCAAAGGTGCATTATGAATTTAAAAATGTACAGAAAGAAATTGTTAACAACTAGATGCACAATATTTCTCTCTAACTTGGTTAGCAACCCAAATTTTGGGGCATATCATTGGCATATTTTCTTTTAAATGATCAGGATAAGGAATTCTTATACCACTCAACCATCTGAATTATTTCCTATCACTGTTCCATTTTATCCTCTTTTTTTTCGTACAATGTGACCCACAACTGTGTTGCCTTCGAATTATAAAGAATGAATTTATTAATGACATCAATTTCTGAATTTGCTGATGTATATGTTCATGAAATCAAACTGACATATAGTACACATGAGATCAAAATATACATTATTAAGTTCAATGTGAATAGTTTCTTTCTGGAAATTTGACAAACGATAAGTCACTTACTTTTTATCAATGGCCTTTTTCCATTCATTTGGAGAAGCTCCCCTTCTCTAATTTTGTACTCATCCCTTTCGTCATCCCAAATCAACGCGCCTAGTGTGTTGTCGATCTACTTGATGTACTGACTAGAATAATAAAAAGATTCATATGATATGTATTCCTCTGCCATAGACCCCCCGAGTTTTCCCCTTTGTCTAAGAAATCATTTCAATTTCTCCATGTACCTCTCTAAGAAGAACATCCAACTAAAGGAGACCACTCCGACAAATTTAACCTCATATAGTAGGTGAATTAGAATATGAACATGTAATTCCATGAAACTCATCGACAGTTCCTTATGAAACATACAAACAATATCATCTATCTCTTGACGCCATCGTGGAATTGTAGCCATATGAATCTCCTTTGATGTGATCCAACATACAAATGTAGATAATTTAGATATTGCACGTCGTAGGTCATAGTGGAAGTCATGGTTCACACACCCACACACGAGTAGAGGATAATGACACTATAAAGTAAACACATACAAAATTAATTGTGTTTTATCCCATGACATAAAAATTAAAACAAATAATAAAATCATGTTTTTGACATACGTACTCTTATAAGGTTCAAATGGTCATGTGATTTCAACCTCGACATATGGTATTCCACAATGAATTTTCATCGCAGTGAAGACCTATATAAAGAAGGCACCTTCACACCCAATATAACTTCCTTTGAAAAATAAATATCATCTTTCTTCAAAATCCATGGGACATCACCTTCTTTGAAAGACCAAGAGGGACCAACCTCTCCTCTAGTTTCTTGTATTTTCCAATGTTTCTTTTTAGTTTTTGAAGAAATAAGATCTCTCCTAACAACCAATGTGTCACTTTATTTTGATGATATGTGCCTCCATAAAGAAGATGATTTTTTTTTAAATATATGCATGGGATCTACTATGTAGGAAATATTAAGATTCTCCCAATATGGGAGATTATAAAAGATAGATTTCCTTTTCATCCCAACATACAATTTCTCAACATAGGTGTCGAAGAATTCTGGATCATCAAACATAGGCTCCCCATTTGAATCGAACATTTCTTTAATATCCTTCTCTTTCTCTCTCATATTCTCTAATCCATTTTTCTGGTGTCATTATTGCAGGCCTTTGGGTTCTCTCTGGTTTACCATTGAAAGTGGATGTTTCTCTTTTGTAAGGGTGTTGTTTTGGGAGGAATACCTTGGAGAAGTCATACACTGGGTTTTGTAGGTGGTTGGACCACCTAGCCTTCAAATAAGGTCCAAAACATTTACATCCATGATACCATTTTGTTACAAGACTTGCAAAATTATTAATGTATACAAAGCACATTAGCGTTGAAGATTAGAACAATCACAGTGAATTAAATATGCTAAAATGTATTGTTATGTATATAAACAAATCAATAAACATGTTAATTTACTATAGAAAACTCCTAATCCTGGATAATCATGTGTAGTGTAAGCACATATGCCATACAACATAAAAATCCTCTCTCTTGCGATGGGTATTGATACATCATATACATGTATCCCTTCCCATAATTCCTTCAATTAATCTACTAATGGTTGTAGGTAGACATTCATGTTCTTCACTTGTCTTCTACCAGGGACTATAAGAGCTAACATAATATGTTCATTCTTCACAGAAAACCATGGGGGGATATTTTTATTGATCATTACTACATGAAAAAAAAATAGTTGGTGTTTTGGAGGGAATATGGGTTGACGCCATCCATGAATATGCTGATTCGTAGACTTCATACTTCATCCTTGTATTTTTCAGTCCATGTATCCTCTATATTCTTCATGGCTATCAAATTTGTTGGGATTCACATAACTCCCGACTCATTTCTATGGGAGGCATGCCATCCTTCCAACATAGATAATGCTTTGCAACGAAAGAGCCTTTGAATCCATGGGATTATAGGCATGTGATTCAATATATTATGAGGAGGACCATGTGATTTACCCTTTTTATTTGATTTATGGTACCTTTCATGCCCACATTTTAGACATATCTCTTTTTCTGCATATTCTCATATATATATATATATATATAATACGGTCATTAAAAAATGCATGATATGCTATGTAATCAACACCCAACATTTTCAACATCTCCAAGTTGCCTCTTCGCAACTACCATGAAAGACATTATCACCCAAAAGAACCTTATATTTGAATAAGTTGTAGTTAGTGGGCAACAAAAATGTACAAGGTCGTTTAACGTTCATAAAATTGACCACTTTTAATGTTTCTTGGGTGGAAAAATTTCTCAAAATATAAGGCACTTGATGGTCAGTTACCTCAATATTTCCAAGAAACATGCGTTTTAGATGCCAACATTTGCTTTCAAGTTGTACAGTAACATTGTTGTCCCCAACTGGGTATGCTTTTACCGGTTAGGTCCAAAGAGAGGGGTGGTGGAAGAATATTTCAGGATTTTGAAAAAAGGTATCAGTGATATGAGCATCATCTCATAGGTCATCATTCTAGAATGAATCTAACAACATTGTCTCCATGGAAGTTGTATCTCATAAATAATCATCCATACCAACCTCTATTTTATTGACTCCATTACAAACTTCTGAAGAAATAATATTGTTGTAGTCATTCATAACTGGTGAATTTGGACGTAGTGGGAATTGAATAGGTGGTTGATTCAACCATTCTTGGTATGCTTCATCTCCAATTTTTTCTCTTATTGCATCCTTCTCTTGATTGGACAATGTATTGGGGTGCAAAGAAAGATGATAGGTAGGTCGTTCATCATCAAAATCCTAATTTTAAAATTATTGAACATTAGTACAGTTGGATTACTGAGAGGGGGGTGAATCAGTAATGGAGAAATTGAATCCTTTTTAAACAAAAAATGCAAGTGTTATATAAATGTAGCATTATCATCCAATAGTTGCAGATTAAATAAATAATGAACAAATGAGCAATCATAAACATACACAGTACACTAGTGTTTTTACGTGGAAACCCAAAGTGGAAGAAAACCACATAATGATTTTTCTTATATGTCTTTAAGAATTACATTCATTGGAATCACCAACTTCCTTTGTTTTCTAACTGCAATTTGAAGGAGGCTCCAAACCCCTAGTTTCTCAGGATACAACCTCAGATAATCTCCAACTACCCAATTCTCAAGCTACAACCCTCTATGTTCTCCGGCTACAACGATAAGGTGTTTACAACCACATGTCCTTTCCCCGTTCAACCGCATTGTTGTAGAAGTATAATGATGGAACCACTATCACACTATCATTGTGAGATATACCACTATAACAACTTGTACCATAAACAAGTGCATAAACCATGCATCAACCTGTACCAAACAACCTGTAATCATCCTGTACCATAAACAAGTGCATCAACCATGCACCAACCAGTACCTCAACCTATATCATCAATGAGTGCATCAACCATGCACCAAATATGTACCAATCATGCATCAAATACACATAAACTATGAATAATCAAGATGTACCAACATCATCAACTATACACCTCATGTATGTGCCAACTCATCAACTACTTGTCTCAACCATGCACCCAACATGTACCTCAACCATATACAAAATACATATACCAATATAACCATCAAAATTTCTCTAGAAATACATCACACTAACCATCAAAATTTCTAGAAATACATCACACTATCCATGTAAACCAAATACCATAAACCATTACATCAAACCATGTACACAACCCTCACTGTTATACAACCTTTATCTAAAAATACCTCAACCAAAATCCTCATCAATTTTATAATCCAAATATGATTTGTAACTTTAATAATCCGGTGTGTATGATCACATACTTAAAAACTTTCCTTAACTTTAACAACAAGAGATAGCATTTTCTATCAAACTTTACTTTAGTCTCACATGACTAATTTTGATTAGTCAACAACCCTAAATTGAAATAATCATAACTAAAATCTTCTAGAATGAATAAAGATATGAAATGATGGCACAATGTTCTGCAACGTCTTTGTGCAATTCTCAAGATTTCACCACTTGGAACCCTTAGAAAAGAAGCTATAGAAAATGGCCTACCTTGTTGGAATTATGATGATTCTATAGAGCGAAATCTTTGTAGAGTACACACATAATATTTGTTGTATGGATTCGAAAATGGTACAAAGAATACTACATAAATGTAATAAACAACACATTTTTTCATTGAAATTTGACACACGTACTATATCGCTTTTGGATTCTAAACACTGCTTTTAGAATTATCAGATCTAGGCCACAAACCCTATTTTACACGAGGTGTAACTCCAAAAATAAGGCAATCCTAAGCTAAAATGTGTACCAAAACCACTTCGATATGTTTCCTCATCGACTTCCAAATTCAATGGGTTTGAACTTACCCAAACTGTTTATTGTGAAAATGGTGAGATGACCTCAGAATAACATACCTTAGAAACATCAATTTTATCCTTCCCTTGAATTTTGGCCTTCTTACTTCAACTTCCTCTTTGAAATTTATTTAGATATCCTAGTTACCTCAATTCACCTATATATCTATCTAATATTCTCAAGGTGTGATTAAATGAGAGAGTCTTGCCTCTATTTATGCCCTCATGTAGCTTCTCCATATACCTTTTAACAATCTTAACCCACTTTCCTTATTTTAGGGTTAACCAATTTCAACCACTTTTCAACTTTAGTAATTTCCGCATTAACTTTATTATTTAAATCAATTTTTTTTATTCACTTTCACTTATATTACCCAATCACTTCACTTTTATTATTTACCTTATAAAATCTCTTAAAACCACTTTAACTACTTTGACCTTTCGGGGCTTCTAGATGCTCCTATGAGGGTTCTCCAACTTCACATGATCATAACTCTAACTGTGGAGGGAGTTATGACATTGCACATACCACTGAAAATGGAAATTTGCATACCATCCATATAGAGTATTGTCACCAAAAACATATATCATCAAAAATCATACCATTATCCATCAAACAAACTTGGGTCCATTACCCAAACCTTTCCAATCCTCTCACATGGCTATAACTCCCTAACCGTGAGGGAGTTATGTGATGTTCCACATATCACCTCGTAATGACATGTAGTTGAGTAATAAATTCCTATATAGAGGTCTTACCTTCAAATATATTAAAACTCACACTATTATACATAAAACAAACTCGGATCCATTACGCAAACCTTTGTCCTCCCACCAAATTCAAGTTACTGATCTCTTTCTCCAAGGGTTGACATCAATCACTGGCTGACATCAATATACAATATCACTCTCCAATGGTTGGAAATCAATGAAACCAACAATCCATACCATATGTCCATCAACCTAAGCCAACTATTCCGGGACAATATCCCTTTTGGCATTGATTAGACAACATTTAGTCATGATAACATTCATGCTTATAATTCTCATCAATGTTTCTATCTTCCCCACTTTGACATCAAGGTAAAAGCACTCCTTCACGCTCTCCCAACTCCAACTCTTGATGTCTCAAGTATTCATTGCCTTTGTTCTCTCCGCATTTCTGCACCGCTCATAAATCTCCCTTTGTCATCGATGAAACATCTTTTCCATCCGGGATACCTAACTGAACTATCCTTAGCGATACTCCCTATGAATGAAATCTTCCTTAAATTGATCCCCCAACCTGAAATGTCCTTATGGTGCTTCTTTTGTAAATCTAAGACATATAATCATTCAAATAATTCATTTTGAGTAGAAATTACTCCCATCTTCCCATGGTAATACTCAAAGGATTCCATTGGAAGCAATTTGTAAAGATGTCTACCACTTGTTCTTGTATGCCCACATACTCAAAATTTCTATGTTGTTCTTCTCTGTAACTTGTTCACATAGAAAGTGATACTTTATTGGAATGTTCTTCTTGTTGGAGGTAAACATCACCGTGTTCTTTGAGATATTGATGATGCTTTGTATTATCACAATAGATTGAAATGGTCTTATCATTTTCAACCTATATATCTAAGTAGAAAAATACTCCACTAGTGCTTCATCGATCATATATGGAACCTTCCCAATCTGCAGATCCGTAGGAATTAAGTGATAGATCTTTTCCTCTTTGATACCATAATCCAAACTCTTTGTTCCTTTGAGATATATGGGAATATACTTCTTTATCATATCAGGAAATCCTCCCTAATGCAACAACCTCTTAACAAGTGCATTTTTTATTTTTGTTTAAGGTGTGTGTGCGCCTATAGAAGTAACAACACACTTGACTCTACGGCCACCACCGGATGACTAACAAGATGGAACCACGATGATCACAACAAGAAGACTTAAGGCGCATAACAAGTAACTACAAACACGCACTCATAGACATATATGACAACAAGTGGACCGTAGCATTCAACTAATATATTGCTATGTGTATCGTGACGTAACACGTGATGGAAGAATCCATAGTAGTAGGATCTACTACTATTTCTGCACAGGAAAGAAAGAAGGGCGTTTAATCTTAATCCTCTACTCCAGAGAGAGAGAAGGTCGGGATAGGTTCTCGCCGAATCGCTAGGCGTGTGAACTAGTAATCTTCTCACGTGTGTCGGTGAAGGGAAACCCGCCAAGGGGCTCAGACTCTGATAATGCATTAATCGTTTTTTACATTTAAAATAATTATACACACAAACTTATATTATGCTATATATTACATGAGGTGTCTACATCCCCATCACACTAGCATACTAAGAACATATAAGTCACACCTGCATTAACATTATTTTGAACAAGTGACCGCTAACGCTCTAGTCTCAAGGGGCCATCCATCAAAAGTAACTATAGATCAAAATTTGTCATCTGGGTACCTTCTAAAATTAATCATTCCAAGACCTTATTGTGCAAGTCTATTTTCTCGAATCGATAAATATTTAACCAAATAATTGATCTGATATTTAATTCCAAGAATAAGGACTAGTTAAAAGTTTCATTTACAACAACCTTAAATTTTAATTTAAGGTTAGCGCAATAGACTAAAATCACCAACTCATGCATCAACTGACAAATAAAATGAAGAGTTGCGATTTCATCATTTCAAGAAACAAATGGCATTAATCTGCTACCATACCACATAAATAAAGCAACATCCTAAATCATGAAACTCAATTCAATCTTAATCCTAATAAATGAATGGTGAATAAATTTATCAATTAAAGTGAATCAAACCTTACCTTGGAGTACTAAAGCAACGCTCAAAATCACTTTATTCCTTCTCATGGATTAACAAGGAATATACATTCCATCGCTAAAGCAACATTAACACCAATCTAAGATTAAAATGCCATAATAACGCAACATACCAAAATCATTAACTCATTCAAGTTTCTATCCGTAATAATTAAATAATTAAGAATTACCATTTAATCAATGCTCCACCATTTCAGTAATAATCTAACATCGTCTAAAGCCAGCATTGGAATTTGCATGGATGTTATGCCAAATGGAGCAAGCCTAAAAGCAAGAATAAATAAAAAGAAATCAGGCAACCTTTGATGATTTTGGTTGTTATGATCTTCACTTTTGACGGAGAGTCACAAATTCCATTTTTAATTTCTTTTCAATTAATGCACATGGTTAATTGCAGTGTAATAGAATTAACATTAATTTCACATGGTTAATTACTGAAAATTATCCTTAACATTAATTTCATTGCATTAACATTCCTAAGCAATAAAATCTTGGAGAATAAGCATTCTATAAACAATAGTATTATAGTAATCTCATTACTTTAACAATTTCTAAGCAATAAGAGCTTCGAGAATAAGTGTTCTATAATCATTAACATATCATAAGCAAATAAAACTTAGAGGGTTGGCGGCCAGTCCAATTTGCCCATTAAGAATGGGAATCAACAACCAAAAAATATAAACCTTATGACTGCGAATAAACAAATATAAAATCAAAATACTCCTTGTTGTCTTTCATTACCAACCACCATAAATTAAAATCAAAATTAGTATATAAATATCGCTGACACCTAAATAAGAAAGACAACGTTGGGAAGAGTATGCCTAAAACCAACACCCCAATGTAAAATTTCACGTGGATGTAAATACCAACAATTGTTAAACGCCTTACCATACAATGTAAAACGCCCCACAATGAAGTAACACGCCTACGTTGAAGTAATACACCCACATGTAAAAATGTAAAATAATTCCCTGCAAATGTAAAATCGCCTACGAAGTAAATACACCCAATAACACAATGTAAAACACCCCTGCAATGTAAAACTGCTTCACAGAGAAGTATATACCTACATCAAGTAATAGTAATCGACAACAAATGTAAACGCCTGGCAATGTAAAATCGCCTACGAGAAGTAAATACCAACGAAGTAATACATCCACAACAATTTGCAAAAACGTCCGTGGCAATGTAAAATCACCCACGTAGAAAGGCGTAAAATGCCTTAATAAAGCGTAATTCACAAATCCTGCTTTAAAACCCCTTCTAATTATTATTTCAATTCCGTGATTGACGTTGTATTGCGTGACTGTAATTTTAATTTAATCTAATGCCGGTAATACAATGATAACAATATCGTTCCAGAATCCATTGGTTTAACTCCATGGCTAGAATGACATAATGAAAAATAAGCAAATCATTCTACCTTTCCATTAATAAGAAGATCCGCCTGAATCCTAACACACATTCTACCCCACAAAATGAAGAACATACCTTACCTTAACTCAATAATACGACCCCTGCCTATGTCAGCTTCCCTCGCTCACAGCCTCGCCACGATCAGAGAGACTACACGTGTACCTCCCAAATAATCGCTTAGGGTGTAATTGCCTTATCCCCCGAAATGCAAAGGGCCACACTCTATCCATGGTATGCTCATTCTACCGGTCAGCAAGGCTCAGAAGCTACCACTCCTATTCGAGTCGAGAAAACTCTTAACCCCCACAACAATCAAATAAGTCACAATCTCGACAACAGAATCGCTACTATTAAATGATTCCCCATTTCTTCCTCATATTTCTTTTCTTTTATAGAGTTTTTGGAGACCCACCAACTTTCCTAAATCACATTTAATTTAAATTTTATGAAACCCTCTAAAAATTCTCTATCTCACAAGTAAGTCATTCATCCCCCACGCTTCTCCAAAATTATTTTCTTTAAATTTACATTAAAAAATCATTTCCCCACCCCACCTAGAGTCGTGCCTCCTCTAAAATTAATTCTAGGTGTTCCTAGATCCCCTCTCATGTTTTTAATAACTTCCCTAAAATGAAGTGGCTAAATTTAGTTCATTTTAGAAAGTTCTTAATTGTAGATTCCCTACTATGTTGACTTTGTTTTTGACCCCATGTCCCTTCTTTCCTTTTATTATGTTTCCTTTATTACTTAGTTTCCTATTTTATTATTCCCTTCTTTAAAACCAAAAAGATAAATGTGCTAATTAATCTTCTTCATTTTATTTTAAATTCATAACTTTTATAATCCCACACGCTAAATAATTTTATTTCTTCTTTAGAAATTCAAACCAATGATTTCCACTAAATTATCCCCTCTCTTCAATTTTACCCCCCAATTTAAGCAAGACTAAAACCACTATGGTTTAGTTTACATCTTTATTTTATTTTTATAAGGTCTTTTCTTAAGGTTAATCTAAATTTTATCTTAGAGAAGTTTTTAGACTTTGTGGTTTAGATTTTGAACTGGACAACACCATATGGAAGTCGTTTTAAGTATTTATTAAGGTGTTAAAGTCTTAGGGGCTATCTAGGTTTGTTTCTTCCTCAAAAACAATGTGACAGGTCAGACGCACCACTGCGTCTAAGGTGCCACTACCTTCATGTTTCTTTTACATGACGTGTTCTTCGTGATGCACCACATGTCTAAGTATACTCAATTCTTTGTTTTTCTTTGCTGACGTACCTTCGGATGCACCACATCGCGGCTCCAAGGGTGCCACCACCAACTTGACTGGACAGACATCTATAACCACTGGAGTCAACACTCCGTCCAGTGAAATTGTGGGAGACTAAGGGTTTAAGGAATATGGCCCCCCGCCTTTGGCTATGCGTCTCCTGAATCAGTCGTAGACCGGTTCCCGCACGACATTGTGGATCCTCTCAACTAGGTAATCGGGTAATCCCGCTCGGCTAATGGCTAGAGTGCTAGTAGGATGTGCGTGGTCGTTGTCCACCCCTCTCCCTCAACCTCTGGAAATCGGTGTGTGGCCCCTTTACCCATATGTGAGTCTCACGCTAGCTTATCGCCACACCGTGACTATCAACAATCTTGTCATAACATGTCAACATCATGTCATCAAATCAATGAAATATCACAAGAAATAAATCAACCTAAATATATATTCCATGACTCAACTGAGTCCAAGGTTCCAATCGATGCCTCTACATCCTCAAGGTCCAAAACCCTTCACACTCAATAAACCTGAATAATAGTACCTCGCTCTATGTCCAAGGAAACATCATGTCATCTATCATAACACATCATAATCAAGGGTAAATGTTTTAACATCATAAAAGTCCAGATCACTTGCGAGCAAGTGTCCTCAAAGAATAAGTTTTCTCAGTGCGCCAGAGCGGGATGTTACAACTAAGACAATCGATTCATTTGGTGTTGCTTGAAATCATTCCACCTATCCAACTACCTGCATTACATCTGGTCTAGATGTTGTCACATATAGTAATCTATCAATCATTGACTTGTATTTCCTCTAGTATGTAGACTTTGAATCATCATCTTTTCTCAACTTGCAATTGGTTTGCATAGGAGTGGTAACTAGTTTGGAATCTTCTATTCTGAACCTCTTTAGCATTTCTATGATATACTTAGTTTGAGAAATAAAAATTCCTTGGTTTCTTTGACATATATGAAGACCCATAAAGCAGGAAAGTTATCCAAGTAATGACATTTAAAATTTAGTATGCATATCCTTTGAAAATTTCTTGTTGAACCTGACATTAGTACTTCCAAAAACAATATCATCAACATAAATTTAAATTAATAAAATACTACCTTACGTTACCTTGATTTAGAGGTTTTTGTCTGCGCTTCCTTTCCATAGTTCATAGGGATTTTTTCATTTTTGTTTATGAGCATTACTCTGTTTTGAATGTGAACAGTTGTATGCACTGCATGTGTCGAAAAAATATCTGTCAATTTGGAATCCATTAGCATTGTTCGAGCCATTTCCTGTTTAATTATCATCCATTATGATAATGTTCCTTTGTCTCTAAACCACTCTTTGAACCAATATATGAATCCATACTCTCATCCATACTGTCCAAGAGTATACTTGCCCAAATGTCCATAATGTTGACCCATTTATCACTATACTATCATGAAGTCTTGCTTAATCCATCAAATTGTACTTCTGCTAACTGACTGCTCTGGATATGTCTTCTCAAAATTTGGAATTTTCTTGAAGGATGGTTCTTTTTCCTATCATAGCTATCGCATAGTCTCCCCCTATCTAATATTCATATTACCTGCGAGTCTCTAAGCCGGATGGATGAGAACAATTACTGCTCTAATGTTTATTCATCATCATCTTCATTGGTATATTCATCATCATATTCATTGGTAGATTCATCATATCTCTGAGATATGACTTCTTTCTTTTTGTTTGTGGATTCATCTTTCACTAAAATTCCTGAAAGTACAATCTCTTGAACCTGTTCCTTATTTACCTATCGTTCTTTTCTTTTAGTTATTTTCCAAACCTTTCTGTATCTGGAATCTTTCTTTTTCTCTATAGAATTTTCTTCATCTCGTTTTATTGCCAATATTGCGATCTCTGGTACATGGTCTTTGTTCACTTGTTGTTCCTGTTTTCTTATCCATACTTTCTTATATCTTATATCAGTGTTATCTTTCATGGAATTATCGATAATGCTTCTACAATCACTAGCTATGTGTCCATAGTCATGACATTTGTAACATTCAATGTTACATGGGGCCACATAGGAATTTATTGCTTGAAAATTTATTTTGTAATCCATGCAATCTGCAACCTTTTGTCCAAAGTTAGTAGAACAAAAACAATGACCATAAAATAAATTTGCATACCTGGGAGTGAATGATCTCCTTTGTGGCATAGTCCTTCTGAATTTTTACCTTGACTGATCATGATCATGATTGAAGCTTCTTTGTGGCTTGAACATGGATGATCTTATTGAAGATGTATCTTCAATAGTTTTCTTAGATTCTAGTTGACCATGATTCCTTCCTTTGAGTACTTCTACATAACTCTTTATGTTTTCTTCATTCTGCTTTTCTAGCAACCTAGAGTGCTTCTCTTCATTCTCTATAACTAATGTGGATGTTTCTGTCTCTTCAACGTTCTTGTTGAGCTTGATGGTTTTACATCTCAATGTGAAAACTTCTTCTCCAAGATACTCAACCTCTTCTTCTTTCTTCATTATCTAAGACTTCATGACTTCTTCTATTCTTTTCGCTTCTTCAAGTTGTATTTTTAATGTAATTATTTCTTCTTCAAGTCCTTTCTCTTCTTGACCAAACTCTGCCTCAAGCTGGTTTAGATCGTTAGTTATTTCCTTAAGATGATCTATCAATATCTTCTCTCTTATTTCTTCTTCTTCCTTCTGTTCTTCTATGTTGTCTTCCAAATACTGTTTTTGATATTCAAGATTTTCTTCGATATTTTTGACTTCTTCTAGCTAAGTTCTTAAGTTCTCGATGACCTGTTGGGATTCTTCAAAAATGTGAACAATTTCCTTGTGTTTCATCAATTCTTTCTTGAGTGACTTGTTTTCTTCTCTTAGTTCATCTAAGGAACTAATCAATTAGTTTTTCTGTCTCATTTCCTTCATGGCATTCTATTTCATGATGTTCGCGTTTTTCACAATTAAATCAAAACAACATACCTATGGTGATTATGTACTCTTCATCTTCTGAATCTGTTTGACATGGTGAACATAATTCTTATTGATCTGTATCTGCATCTTCTTTGGAATTTTATGAATCTGCGATGGGTGAAGAATATATGTCATGTAACTTATCCCAAAGTTGTTTGGCTGATGAAAATTTACAAACCTTTTCTCTTACCAGATTAGGTAATCCTTCGGAGATGAAATCCATTACTATTTTGTTATTCTTCTTCAATTCCTTCTTGGCTGCAATATTTTCCATTTTTGAACTATCATATCATGTAATGAATGATAGTCAAATATAATGTCCCTGTGCCTGTAAAAATACTTTCGTCCTTATGATCCACATCTCATACTTTAAGCCCTTTTGACCATTAAACAATGGTACTCCATTATCAGAATAATCCATGATATCCTTCAAGTGGTTAAAATATTTCCTGAAGGAACCTACTCTGATACCAATTTTTGGATTATTGAGAAGGGGGTGAATCAGTAATGGAGCAATCAAATCCTTTTTAACCACAAAATGCAAGTGTTATATCAATATATCATTATCATCCAATAGTTGCAAAGAAAATAAACAATGAGCAAATGGGCAATCATACACATACACAGTACACCAATGTTTTTACATGGAAACCTAAAGTGGGAGAAAACCATGGAATTATTTTTCTTATATGTCTTTAAGAATTACATTCATTGGAAGCACCAACTTCCTTTTTTTTCTAGTTGCAGCTGGAAGGAGGCTCCAACCCCCTAGTTTCTCAGGATACAACCCGAGGAAAGCTCCAACTCCCCAATTCTCTCGCTACAACTAGAAGGAGGCTACAACCCCCTATGTTCTCCAACTATAACTAGAATGTGGCTACAACCACCTGTCCTTGCCCATCCAACCACCCTGTCGTAGAAGTAGAATGATGGAACCATTGTCACACTATCACTGTGAGATATACCACTGTAACAACCTATACCACTCAACCTGTAATCAACCTGTACCATAAACAAGTGCATCAAGCTGTACCAAACAACCTATAATCAACCTGTACCATAAACAGGTGCATCAACCGTGCACCAACCTGTACCTAAACCTATACCATCAATGAGTGCATCAACCATGCACCAAATATGTACCAATCATGCATCAAATACACATAAACTATTACTCATCAAGATTTACCAACATCATCAACTATACACCTCATGTATGTGCCAACTCAACAACTACTCCATAGATGATTTTAGGGGCTAAATTTCGCGAATGGGCTAATTTTCCATGGTTTTTCCCAAAAAACAATTCGTCAATTTCCATTTTTTCTAAAAATGATTCACATAAATTCTATAGAATAAAATGATTTTACCTTAAAAATCATCAAAATTTTATAGAAACTATATAAAATCCTTAGAAATTTGAATATTTTTACAAAACTATCTCCAAACATTTTACATTTTGCATATTAAGGATTAGTAATATTAGCCTATGTTTCTTCATTTTAATATAAATTTCCATCCTTAAAATCATCCCTAAAATACTCATCTCAACCATGTACCCAACATGTACCTCAACCATATAACAAATACATATAACAATATAACCATCAAAATTTCTCTAGAAATACATCACACTATCCATAACCAAATACCATAAACCATTACATCAAACCATGTGTCAAAATCTCACTGTTATACAACCTCTATCTATAACATACCTCAACCAAAATCCCTCATCAATTTCATAATCCAAATCTGATTTGTAACTCTTTAATAGACCTCGTGTATATGATCAGATACCTGAAAACGTTCCTTAACTTTAACAACAAGAGAATAGAATTTTCATCAAACTTTACTTTAGTCTCACATGACTAATTTTGGATTAGTCAACAACCATCATTTGAAATAATCATAACTATGTACATGCAATGAATAAGGATATGAAAATGGTACAAAATGTTCTTCAATGTCTTTTATGCAATTCCTCCAGATTTCACTACTTGAAACCTCTTAGAAAATAAGTTATAGCAAAAATGACATACTTTGTTGAATTCTGGCATATTCTAGAGAGTCAACTTGTAGAGCATGCCCCGCATAGAATATTTGTTGTCTAAATCTGAAAATTGTACACAAAATACTACAGATTGTAATATAACCAAAACTTTTGGTCTTAATAAATTTGGATCTTTTATGAATAATTTATGATGTTTTTACTCGAAACACATGTTTTAGACTAGTTTCAGGACTAGCCAGAAACCCTATTTTACATACAGTGTAACTCCAAAAATACAATGAACCACAAGATGAAAATTGTACCACGGATACTTGGATATACTTCCTCAATGTCCTCCCAATTTCACGTTCTGAGTCATTCTAGAAAGCATGCTATTGAAAAAATGGTGAGATGACATGTAAATAACATACCTTAGAAAGCATCATCAAAAGAATTTACCCTCCCTTGAATTTCAACCTTCTTTACTTCAACTTCCCTTTGAAATTTAGCTTAGATATCCTTTGGTAACCTTAGTCACCTATATATATTTAATATTCTCAAGTGTGATTAAAATGAGAGAGTCTTGTCTCCTATTTATACTTTCATGTAGCTTCCTCAAGGGGTTACCTTTTAACCATCTTAACCCACTTTCCTTATTTTAAGGTTAACCCACTTCTAACCACTTATCAACTTAGTAATTTCTCCATTAACTTTATTATTTAAATAATTTATTTTTTATTCACTTTGACTTATAGTACACTCATCACTTCACTTTATTATTTACCATCTAAAATCTCTTAAACCACTTTGACTACTTTGACTTTTTGGGGCTTCTAGATGACTCATGAGGGTTCTCCAACTTCACATGGCCATAACTCTTTAACCGTGAGGAGTTATGTGATGTTACACATACCACTGGAAATGGAATGACATGTACTATCCATCTAGAATATTCTTACCTGCAAATATATCAAATCTCATACAATTATCCATCAAACAAACTTGGGTCCATTACCCAAACCTTTCTCCAACTTCACATGGCCATAACTCTCTAACCATGAGGTGTTATGTGACGTTCCACATACCACCAGAAATGGCATGACATATACTACCCATATAGAATAGTCTTTCCTTCAAATATATTAAAAATCATACCATTATACATAAAAAAAACTTGGGTCCATTACCCAAACCTTTTTGTTGTTGGAATTCCCTATCGGACTTTCTCCAAGGGTTGACATCAATCACTAAGGGTTGACATCAATCTACAATATCACTCTCCAATGGTTGACATCAATGACAACCAACAATCCATACAAATTGTACATCAACCTAAGGAAATTGTCTGACAAGTACATTGATGATATTAGTAAGTACAAAGCATTTGGTTTGTTCAAATTACATTATACCAAACAATTATTACCATCGTTGACCCAATATTTTGGCTGGAAGATGGCATGTTACAATTGATAGCGTAAAGAGGTTGTCCATTTTCATCTACCAACTGCTTGCGGTATGTTGATCTTGATAAGAGCTTCCAACGTTTTTGAACTGGTGGAATATTTTATGCATCTGAACTCGATTCTGAATCAAGATTCTGCAAATTTGGATACATTTTTGTTGATATTTATGTGGATAAAAAACATAAATTCAATTAGATAATCGAATTATAAATAAAATCTGAACTTACTAGAGATGGAAAGGGAGAACTTCATGATGGACTTTGAGCAATATGGAACGGGCTGGAATTTGAATAATTGGCCATTTGATATTATAAGCTTTTCTCCCTGCATTTGAGTAAAATTAACAATAAATTTTTAAGAATAAGGAGACTTTAAGTGGAAAATGTATAGTATGAAGTACTGCAAGTCATGTGGATGCATCATAAGAGATAATTTAAGATGAATATACTATTTTGTGTGAAAAAAAAATTAGATAACTTTTAAATCATAATGATGCGCTTATTTAAACAAAACGCATCGACACATCTATAACAATATAAAGGATGAGGGTGTTTAATTACTAACTGCACTGGTTCTCAAAATTTCAAATAAATAAAAAGTAATTATATAATATTGGTGGTCCAAAAATATTTAGCACACTAGTGCTTTGTATAAACAAACACACCGATGCGTTATATTAATAAACACACTGATGTTTTGAAAAACTTCAAAAACAAAATGCAACTTTGCTTTTTAACAATTGAAAAATGAGAATGAATTTATTTTTTGAAAATCTAATTTTATAAAATCCTTTAAATAGTAAGAAGCTATTCACTATTTCATTATTTTGCCAAAATTTACACGAGAGACATACCGGGGAGCACTGTGGAGCAACAAAATATTTTGGAACAACATAATTATTTATAAGATTAGAATTTGAAGGGTATGGTGATTCACTCAAGACCCTTTCCATTAAGTCCTTTAAATAATATTAAGCTATTCACTATTTCATTGTTTTTCCAAAATTTACAGGGGATATACTTTTAAGAGAGACATGCCAGGGAGCACAGTGGAGCAACATAATACTTTGGAACAACACAATTATTCAGAAGATTAGAATTTGAAGGGTATGGTGATTCAGTCAAAACCCTTTTGGAGAAACAAAATTATTCAAAAGATCAAAATTTCAAGGGTTTTGTGATTCACTCAAAACCTTGCATAGCAAAACTTTTAAATTTTACTATTGATTTTAATAATATTTTCTTTACAATTTGTATCCTTATTTAGATTTAATTAAAATTTAGAAAAAAAAAAAAAATCATACTTACCTTAAACCCTTTCTTATTCTTGCTTATGTGACTGCAGAATTTCACCTTAGGGTTTAACTCCTTCTATCACTTCATAATTATGGTTTTTCATTTTAGGAATTTTAGATTTAATTGGTTTCTGTTTCTATATATAAGGTGTTTGGCATGTGATGCAAGAGGACCACTTATTGCATCGGATCCAAACCCTGCTGAACTT
>SNQJ01S0003755.1:434345-447360 GCA_010110895.2 Picea sitchensis | reverse complement strand
TGAGAAAATATAACCCAAATTAATCCACGTGATTTGCACCAGATTTGCCACGATTTGCCTTCAAACGCAACAGTGTTCACTCGAAAACTGGTTGGTGCTTCTCTAACTTTGCAAGTTCAACACTAGCGTTTGGTGTCAATGGAAAGGGGAGCATTGCAATGCTCTGTACGTGTAGAAGGGGTGGCATCGGCGCAACAGCACTCTCATAAGCATTCAACGGGAGCGCCGAGGATCAAAAAATTCAATTTTATAAGTGTGAGAGCGTCGACGCTCTCTACCACTGTATAGGGGGGTGCTCTCAAAAAACAAATTCAAGATTTTGTTCTTGGATCTCGCCTCAGAGAGTTGGATCTCCAACCCGCTCTGATACCAAGATAAAATATGTGAAACAAACAATACGGTGAGGCTGCGCTCACTTCTCTATTGTTCAATGAAGACGGATTACATCCTTATATAGGAAAAGACTCTACCGAGTCGGTTACATGTAAACCAAAGACAACTAGACTCTTAACTATGAACTGACTCTTAACACACCGACAACTGACTCTCACAACTGAAACTTACAACTAGCGCTTACAACTCGCGCTTACTCCATTATTTCCAAGTTATGTATCTTCTCTATATATTGTTAAATCTGATTTCTCTTTAAATTACATCATATTCACTGCTCACTATTCAATATTTCAAATACTACCTTCAACACAATCTAAATATGTGTATGAATAGAGCATGACAACAATATGTTGGTGTAGGATAAGCAGATGATTAAAGAAAGAAAACAACTTGAACATAGGCCAGAAAAGAGGTTATTGCAAAATCTTCCATAAATTTGCTCTTGATTTATGATAAATCAGTGTAAGTGAGAGCGGATAGTTCGTATCTTAAGTGTAGGTTGATGATCTCCAAAGTTTCAGCAACAACTTCAGCCCACAAGAAACAGCTTCAGCAAACAGGAATAATGTATCTGTATATTCAACAAATAGGTGAGCACGTGATGTATTCTATATGTATATTGTAACAAAATTCTAAATATTAAACATACAATGTAGAAGCACCCCAACCATGGATAAAGCTAATGATGGCATTATTATTCATTGTTGTGCAAGGATAGTTGATGGAAGAGGAAGATGAGGGTGAGCAATATCTAGCCTACTACGCAGCATTCAATGTTGCAGCAAGTGGATTATATGTCTTCACTGACAATGCAGAAGTATTAATCATTGACTCCACTGACTTGAACGATCTTGAACATAGCCAAAGATGATGTAACAACGTTATAATAAACTCAAAACTTTATCAAAGCTCTATACTTTCAGTAAAATTATAATAAACTCAAACTTTAGGTGAACTTAAGAAAATAGAAAATTTAGAACATTGGAAATAATAAATCCTGCAATAAGACATCAAATCTCTTCTCCAATGAGATTACATAGAAAAAGTTGTTTTTTTATTATATAAAAAATAAAATTTAGAATTTGTTATGTTAGAAAAAAATATACAATGGCTATTAATATAAAATCAACGCGAAATTGAATAGAGTCTCTAGCTTACCTTCGTTAGCCACTAATAAATCTCACTCAACTCAAAACATCAGAGAATAATAATTCCTTGAGGTTCTACTGCATAGAGGTGACCATTGTATGTTTCAGTTTTTCACTACAATTTCTACACAATTTTTTTACACGATTGCCCACCACTCTTCCAACGCTGCAAGTCATCACAACAAACAAAGATTACAAAAATGAGTCTTCTTGTGGATTCCATGTCAAGTGGCTAATGCCAAGAAAATAGTTTAAAGTATCTCCATGCTCACTGACGTAGTGCAACATTTAAAAATTATGGAAAAGTATTTAAAAAAAACAAAAAAACAATATTTACAAATGCTTGTTATGGAAAAGTATTTAAAGAAAAAAATTTATTTGCAAATATATAAAATCGAGTATCTTTTCACCCTCTTCTGCATGCAAATAAAATAGGCATTGAATTGTATACATCTGCATGCTCACTATTTATTTAATTTTAATGTGTATTGATTACATCTACATCCTCACTATTTATTTAATTTAAATGTGTATTGATTATTTTTATTAAATTAAATTTAAATTTTAAACCATACATGCCAAGTATCTTCATGTTCAATGACATTTAATGCAACATTTAAAAATTTGTTTTGGAGAGACTTTTGAAAAGAAAATATCTGAAATTACTATATAATTTAGTATTTTAACCCATGAACAAAATGAGAATTAAATTATATACTTTGTTTAAGCCATATGCTTAGTTTCAATTGAATTTAAATGTATATTAATTATGTGTATAAATTAAATTGATCTTAAACATGTATTTTCATGAATACAATTCAAACTACAACATCTTTATACTATAATTCAGAGTGTCAAAGAATTAAAAATACAATAGCTTGAAAACACTTTACAAATCTGTGTGAAAATTACTTATAACAACTATAAGAATTACACATTCTATATACATGAAATTCATTATCACTTGTATAATTCCTTGTATTGGCTAGTGTTGAAGACTCAAGAAGAATTACACCTTTTATATATACATCAGTTTCATGATCACTTACATAAATCCTTGTATTGACCATTGTTGAAGACCCAAGTCCTCACAACATTGAGGGCATGAGGTGCAACCTCTTCAAAAAGAGGTGAGTTTATTTCTCCAAGTTAGATATGTTGTTAAAGTCATTAGCCAATAAGAATTCAATATGTTGACAAACAAAAGTTTATAATTGTAAGAAAAATAAATGCCTTATGTTTTCATAAATGATTTCCTTTTGTTGTTGTTTGCAGGAGAAAACTACGAAATAATATATATACAAGGATCCAAATTAGACTTTCATGGCTAATCCATAAATCAACAAAATGAATCAAGGATTTTGTTAAGAATGACATAATAAAGGGCAACTAGATAGCTAACAGTAAACAAAACTAGTTGGCAAATCAAAACCAAATGCCTATGTTTTAGATTTTATATTCTTTTATTATTAGTCAAGTCAGTGCATTGCTTGAATTGATTTCCCAATGTATATGTATTTATGTATTTTTTTGTAAAAAATAGTTGATTATTTTATTTTTTAGATATTGAAAAAATAGTTTTTTGATTGATTAGAATATTTGATTGGATTAAATAGTTCTCATTAGAGATGATATTTATTTGAAAAAAATAATAACAAAATAAAATGTAAAAAAATGAAATAGCTATATAGTTTTTGTTCTAGTTATTTGTATTAAAAATTATTTAAAATTTTGACATATATATATAGTGTCTTCTACTCATATATTTTCAACAACAATGACAATTATAGCAACATTCAACATCTTACCTTCCATTAAAAAGTGTTTAAAAACAACAATAATAATTATAACAACATTCTAACATCTTATATTTCATTCAAAAGTGTTTAAAATTCTAACATTTGTATAAAGATATATAGGTAGGATATGTATCTCCATTATATATATTAAAGTTTCCAAATAATAATGACATGCAATATCATTCAATAGCTTTCTTTTCATGGTTTTATTGAATTTGTTTAGAAATTTTTGAATTTTTATAGATCAAATATCCATTTATATTATGTATATCAAGAGGTGACTCCAAATCTAAATTTAATTGGTGTGAGGGTAGCTTTTGAATGATTGAACAAATTTCAAAATTAAAACTAGTAAGACAATTGAAATTAGTCCTTTGGTGAAACTTAAAGTAACATTAAACACAAAGAGTAAATATCCTTATACTAAATAACTAAAATCTTTTTTATTAAATATTTATCAATAAAATAAAAAGTAAATATAATTTTAAAATACAAACTCGCTGCTTTGCAACAATTTTCCTTGTTTTATTATAATGATAAAATTTTCAACTAAAACTTACTAATTTCTTTGCAGTCATTATCCTTTTATTATTATAATACTAAATTTTTTTTAGTAAAACTCTAAATTATAGTTAGTGTTTTTATGGAAAAGGTATAATTTTAATATGAATAATAGATGTAATTTAATATTTTGGATTGATCATGTAAAATTAATTTTATATTCTTTAATATAAGTTTTTTTTTTTAATATGAAATTTTCAACTAAAACTTTCATTACATCATTTATCACATATTTCCTTACATCCTTTACTATTTCAAATATAATTTTAATATGAGAATAAAACATATATTAGAAAAAATGTGTTTTGAAGATAAAACATATATTAAAATTTTCTCTATACCCCACCTCGGTTGACACGTACCTGGCATCGACACCTGAATCGAGTAGCGGCTATCTACAATGACCACCACCACCTCCTCCTGTCAATGAGACCATTTATCACATATTTCCTTACATCCTTTACTATTTCAAATATAATTTTAATATGAGCTTTGTGTGTTTTGTTATTATACTCGTGCCTTACTTGAAAGTGTATCATAGGCATATTATAACTTTAATATATCCGGTATTATTACTCATTTGATTTTCAAATATTATTTATATGCATTTTCATTGAGTAATTTATTATTATGTAAGTTTATTTTAATATGATATTATAAAATATGTTATATAATTTCATAATTTTATTATTGATTTTCAAATCTAAAAATCTTATTTAAATTTTTTTTATTTATTTCAAATCTAAAAATCTTATTTAAAAATTTCTTATTTATTTATATGTATTTGTTATTAATTTATTATTATATAATTTTAAGTATTTGTATTCATTTATTAATTGTTATTTGTTATTTATAGATGTTGATATTATTTTGTAATATCTTTTAATGTTTAATTAGTGTAATGTGAAATTAGTTTGTAATTTATTTTGTTATTTATAGTTAGTTATTATTATTTTTTGTAAATAAAAGAGAACTATATATTGATATTCACATATATACGTGTCATTACAAAATTAGGAGAGAATTTCAATTCTCTGCATAATTGACTAAACCAAAATAAAACCATTAACCTGGGGGAGCTAGTTCAAGTGCAAGCTTGGGCTTGTCCAACCATGGGCTTTGTAGGCTGGGACAAATATTTGTTCGCAGGTCGGGCACCGTTTGCTTGTAGGAGTTGTCGTCATCGCGTCGAACAGGAGGTCCATACGTTGTCCCAGGAACTATTGAATGTGAGCATGGTCATCCATTTTATGCCACAACTCGAAGATGAGTTGAAGGTGCTTGTCTTGAAGACGAATTGGGGTGGGCGAAGGTGGCTCCTCCATCAGATTTGCATATATTGCGTCCACTGCATCCAAGTCTGCATCCACTTCATCCAAGTCTGCATCTAATACATCCACTACTTCCATTGTTGTCAATGGAGTAGCCATTTGCCAGCTGGGAAGAATTTCTTCCTCCACCACAGATTCTCCAATGCCATAAAAATGGTCTAGAGTGTGGGTGTCGGGCTGGGCAATTCTTAGGCGAAGGTTGGGTGGAGGGGAAATTCCTCCTTGAAAGAGCAGTTGTCAGGGTCATTGGTGGGAGTGGGGTGGGGGATTGGGGTTGTTGAGGCCGATTATGGCATTGGTCGAGATGAATGGTGATTATGAGGGCTAGCTGAGAGGGGGGCGAGTCGATTTTGTCTGGTAAGGGCGTTGTAGTACAACATACCCCTTCTGGACTTGCCCCTTTCTATGGTCATGGTGTGAGCATTTAGGTGAGTCTTGGGTTGGATGAATAGTAGAGGAGTGACCGTGAGTGGCCAAACAGTCAAGCACAGGGAGAAAATGATAAGGGAGAGCCATGGAATTGTCGAGCACAGGGCGAAGAGAAAGGCGAGGAGCGGTCGGGCACAAGGCAGGAGAGGAATGAGAGAATAGTCCATTGCACATGCCTTCATAGTGCCTGGCGAATTGACATGGGCGGGTGCCATGAAGGTCAAGGTGACTGCAATCCTAGTGCAGGTACCTTGCTTGGTACACCCAGCCTAGTTCGCGCGAGGTTGCATTAAGTTTCCTTGGAGTGCCCAACGCACTGCCATTAATCCATGATGAGTGTGGGTCATTCAGACTGGGGGGGAGGGAGGCTGGTGACGAGGCTTAATAGCCCTCTACGTGGCCTAAATCCTCCTGGCTCCCATTGCGTTCCACTTGTCACCCCATTCGGGATATAGTTAGTGATTATTATTATTATTAAATAATTTTACTTATTCATATTTTTTATAATTTAAAAAATACTTTATATAGGTTTTATTCAATTATTTATAGTAATGGTTTATAAAAGAATAGTCGATATTTAATATAGATTTATGATGATATGTTTATCTAACAATTACAATTCATAATGGTAGACTATTTATAATCGGTGTTGTAAACTTTATTTATAATCGATGTTTGTGTCGAAGAAAATATCTTCGAGGGTCCGAAAAAAAAAATATTAGCAACATCATGGAAAATATAGACAATTTTTTTTTTTAAATACAAAAATATTCATTTTTTCAAAATTTTAAACATCTAAAGCAGCAGCAACATCAAATAAATGCACTTCCACCTAAATATGAAAAGGAAACCAATATATAAGATGTATAAGATGTCCAGTGATACATCACAAATCAAAATTGAATCATGTCCTGAGTCCCGACTCCAAAGCCTCAAAATTGTTGATGTTTGGACAACATCGGGAAGAGATTCTTCCATATGTGTGTGTGTGTGTGTGTGTGTGTGTGTAACATTATATTTATTATCAAAGGAATGCATCCTTTCATGGATGGTCACCATATGTTCTCTATATATGGAACACTCATCATTGTAATAATACATCAATCTCACACATCATCTCAGATAAAAATTCAACATGGTGTCAGAGCAGGACTGGGCTAACTCCCTCACGAGAGGGCCCAAGATCCTGAAACAAAGTTGCCTCTTGTTTTAGTTGTGTGAAGTCTCTCGTGGTTGTGGTTGTGTGCATTGCAAAAGTCCAGCTGATCTAAGAAAGGAGAATACAAGGTTAATTTTGTTGATGGAAGGTATTAGAGTGATGCGAATCTTTGCATGAAAATGAGAGAACAACTGGAATTTTTTTTTTCTAATCATGTTTCTTCGTATAACAATGGAAATCCACCAACAAATATAGATGAGCAAACAAAAAGGGTTTTGTGTGTCAACTGCAGAGGGATTCCACTTGCTATCAAAGCTATAGGGAGTTCAATGGCAGACACAACTCATCCACAAGAGTGGGAAGTGGCAGCCGAGAGGTTGCCAATTGCTGAAAGCATAAAGTTGAGTTACGATGCACTTGGAAACTACAACGTTAATTTGCAATTGTCCTTTATATGTGCAATTATCGCCTTCCGAAAAGACCAAATTGTTCATGTGAAATCTCAAGTGATTCCGTTGTGGATAAGAGAAAGTCTGCCTATAGGCTACATCCCATTTTAGATGGGAAGGATTTATGTGGACCTTCTAGAAGATCATTGTTTGATCGAACCGACAATGAGAGGCATCCATGGGAGCATGCTATGCTTCAGGATCCATGACATCATCCGTAATTTGGGAATACAAATTGTGGAGGAGGAAGAAGGTTTTTTTACTACCATGTAGGCAAGGATTTGACATCATTTCCTGAAAATGTGTGCATGGGGCGCACTTAGATTTTGTTGAAGAACAACAAATTGAGTTCCCTTCCAGAATTATTGAGAGGCCTAGAAATATGTTCATGGTTAATGAATGCAAACGAAAATTTTACCAAAATGTTGAAACGATTGATTGGGAGTATGATCTCTCTTAGGGTTATGGATCTAAGTGGCACGTCTCTCTGGTCATTTCCTGACAATGTGGGGGATTTGAAACAGTTGGTATGTCTAAGGTTAATTGATGTGCCTATCAAAAGGCTACCTCCATCTTTGGTAAATCTGAGATTTGCAATATTTACCATGCAACATATCAAGGCTTACATCTTTGTGGAGTTGGAAATGGGTGCATGTTGGAGCAAGTTCTCTTTCATTTGGCGAGATCAATGCGAGTATTTGGTGTGGATTGATCAATATGTACATAAGAAGCATTGGAAAACCCTCTTAATCGAGATCACATGAAGCATGTGTCAATGTGTTGATGTTTTAGGCAACATCATGAGACATTTTCCCCGGAGGGTCATGTATGGACTAGTAGGGGGAAATCTAGACTTCATCCTGACGTGCCCCATATGGTCAGATGAAGGAACCAAGACATTGGTTTCACGAGGAAACCTCGATATGTCTTGTGAGACATTGGTTTCATGAGGGAACCTCGATATGTCTTAGACATTGGTTTCATGAGGGAACATCAATATGTCAAGTCCAATATGACTAGAATGATCAGCCCCATGGGAACAAGTTAATAGTATGTTTTGAGATCTACTTGGAGAATCCATAAATGTGATGGTTAAAGACATAGGGAACAAAAAAAACATGGTTGGTGTGGCAGTATCCATTTTGGACTAGGGTTCTCCTAGAGATAGGGAGTCAGTTAGATCATGTAGAGAGGCAGACATGGAGAGAAAGACCTTCCAACATGATGTCAAGGAGAGACATTACCAGACATAATTCTCAGAGACAGGAAGTCTCTAGAAGAAGTATACCTCCAGAACTAGATCAAACCAGATAGCATAGACAGTTTCAGTGATCATGGATACAACCAATCAAGACCAACTGTAGCACAACTATGTTGATAGATCTAGTAGAGGAGGAAAACACATTATGAGACTCAGAGGGAGTAGGTGTAGCAGTCCCAATACATGAGTTTAGCCATGAGATGTTGATGAAGTAGGCATGGAAGCAATTCTAGTGTATGTAGAGGCACTCCTAGAGAGGGATGTGGTACTACATCTAGAGGGAGCAGAGATTGAGTTACCTCTAGAGAAGGAGGAAGATCTACCTTCAATGTGAGAGGGAGAAGAGATAGACGAGAAGGTAGCCTTCAAGCAATCTAAAGGATCTCACATGAATATTGATAGTGAGAGACGGGAAGAGATGGTGCCTTATCCCCCTCACCCTCCAACAATATAGAAGGAGACAATTGAGACTATTGATCCAATTGATATTGGTGATCATGTAGCTCCAGTTGATGTTCCCATAGATATTATAGTAGGTCGAAAGAGACATGCATGGGCTCGTCAAACTCTGCAGGAGGCAGAAGGAGATGTAGCTCCTCGTGCTACCTTCCGAGAGAGCAAGAGACCTTGGAGATATTCATGATATGTCATGGCTATGAGCCACATCATTGATTATGAGCCTTCCTATTATGATGAGTAATCTAGTCAGTCAATATAGAGAGATGCCATGATAGAGGAGTATCAGTCCATCATGAATAATGATGTGTGGGATATTGTTCCAATACCTGAAGGGAAGTCTGTAGTGACTTCCAAGTGGATCTATAAGATCAAACACACAACTAACGGGATAATTGATAAGCACAAAGAGAGATTTGTTTCTAGAGGATTCTCTCAGGTGGAGGGAATAGATTATGAGGAGAAATTTTCTCATGTTGCTCGATACACTTCTATTTGAACGATTATTCCCTTGCAGCATCCATGGGTTGGAGACTACATTAGATGGATGTGAAGCCAACCTTAATCAATGGATATATTGAGGAAGAAGTGTACATCAAGCATCCAGATGGTTTCATGCTACATTAGAAGGAATCTCATGTGTGCAGGTTGAAGAAGGCCATGTATGGACTTAGGCAGGCACCCCGAGATTGGTATGCGAAGATTGATGAACACCTGGTGAGTTTAGGCTTCAGAAAAAGTGTTGTTGATATCAACCTGTACTATATTGTTAATGGTGAGTCCCCGATTTTGGTCCTCTACGTTGATGATTTATTCCTCACCGGTATAGATATCATTATTGTTGAATGCAAGTATGTGTTGGCCTCTGTGTTTGAGATGAAGGACCTTGGTATGATGCACTACTTCTTGGGACTAGAGGTGTGGTAGAGAAATGATGAGATCTTCCTGAGTCAGGGGAAGCACACAATTGAGATATTGAAAAAGTTTGGGATGCTAAATTGTAAGCCCATGGCTACACCAATAGTGATGAATCTGAAGAAATTAAGTGTGTCTTCTTCTGATTCTGACGAGGTTGATCTGACCCTGTAAAGACAGTTGATTGGATCATTGATGTGTCTAGTTAACACCAAACCAAATACTTGTTATACAGTGAGTGCACTTATCCAATTTATGAATCAGTTGAGATAGACACACATGATTGTTGCAAAGCATGTGTTGAGATACCTGCAAGGCATAGTTGGACATGTTCTAAGATACACTTCCAGTATTGACATGAGATTGCAGGGATATACTGACTTTGATTTGGCAGGGAGCGCAGTGGACAGGAAGAGCAACTTCGAGTGTTGCTTCACTTTGGGATCTGCCATGGTTTCAAAGTGTAGAAGGAAACAAACTTCTGTGGATTTGAGCGCCAAAGAAGTAGAGTACATTGCATTGAGTGTGGTAGTCTGCGAAGTAGTGTGGCTTTGCAAGCTCCTTGCAGATTTATTTGGACATGTGCTGGATTCCACCATTATTCATTGTGATAACCAGAGTTGTGTGAAGCTCTCAGAGAATCTAGTGTTTCATGACAAATCAAAACACATTGATATCAAGTACCATTACATCTGATACATGGTGCAGAGGAAGGAAGTATTGTTGTAGTACCTTCCTACAAATGAGGAGGTTGTTGATGTTCTTACCAAACCCCTCACCAGGACGAAGTTTGAGTACTTCAGTGACATACTTGGTATGGCAGATAATTTATAATCGGTGTCTGTGTTAAATAAAATACCTTTGAGGGTTCGGAAAAGAAGATATTAGCAACATCATGGAAAATATAGACAAAATTTAAAAAAAAAAAAAAAAAAAAACATTTTTTCAAATTTTTAAACATCTAAAGCATCAACAACATCAAATAAATGTATTTCCACCTAAATATGAAAAGGAACCCAATATATAAGATGTATAATATGTCTATTGATACATCACAAATCAACATTGAATGGCGTCTTGAGTCTTGACTCCAAAGCCTCAAAATATCATCAAAAAATATAACAAATGTTTCTCATCATCATTTGTCATCTACAATGAAATCAAATAAGTAAACTAGTGATTCCATATGACCCTTTTATGAGTAAAGGTAATGGATCTAGTAATAAATTTTCCTCTAGAGGAAGAAGGCCATGGGAATGGCATTGGACTCTAGCGGCCTCTAGAAGAAGAAGAAGAAGAAGAAGATAGACTTTGACATCTTCTATTGGTGCAAAGTTACTGCTAAGTCCAACTCTCTCTATCAGACTTTGTGAAGGTGGCGGTGTTGGTGCACTCCCAATGTTAATAGTCACCTCCTGTAAAGGCTTCGTCTTTGGAACATCCTCCTCCTCTACTTATCTCTCCCCTACTACCACCTCTTATGCCTCCTTTGTATCCAATCAGGGGTCGATTCCAAGACAACCCTCTTGATCTCAACCCTCCATGTAATAATGGTGTCAATCCCATCCAACAAGATGGCCTCCATGATAGGTTATTTTTGAAGTTGCCTCACCCACAATTGAATATTGTAGTAGGCATAGATGATGTCATTAAGGCATTAGGATTCCAACATGTATGAGGATCATAAATTATAAATTATTAAATTAATAATTATAATACATAATTTAGATGGTGACAGGGAATAAAATAATAATTTACAATTTATAATGAATTCAAAATTTAATTTGAAACTTTTTAACCCGTTGCGCTTCTTGGTGTGTGATTTTCAAATACACTACAGTTGCACTCGCACCCTGAAAAAATACAAGTTTGGCCAAGCATCCAAATGACAAGTTTTTGTAAATTGGGTGCTCTTGCACCATAGCTTGTGCACCAAGCATCTACAACAAATAAGGGAAACACAAGAAAATATATTGAAAGTTGAAATTTGAAACAAAGTAAGAAGAGACATTGAAATTTGAAACAAAATTATTGTTACCTAGAAGTTTGGTCTTCCTCTCATGAATAGCCATGTCAAAGACAAATGTTCCATCAGTCATTCTATATATTTCCATTTCTTTAGAAATATCTACACATTCTTGTGTAATTGGTACCATCCTCTGAAGACATGTAAGGAATCCATCCATAACCTCAACATCAAATCTAAAACTGCAAGAGTAGGAGAATGTTAGGTTGAGGTATATACCTACAACATGAATGGGGTGATGGAGTGTATTATTCCGTCACTCATCAATCACTCTCCATATCAATAGTTGTTTCTCAAATACACCATCCCCCTTGTCCTTATAATAGGCATGGATGGATTATTTGGCCCTATCCATAGCCTCATAAAAGTATCTCATTATAGGCTTGTTTCCATCAACCAACCAAAGGTTCGCTAATGGCACACACCTCATCCAATCCCACCCAAAATATCTCCTAGTATGACACTAGCTTTCATATGGCCTCCCCCTCCAATTTACGACTAAATGATAAAGCATGCCACTCATCTTAAAGGAACATTATCTTCACTTCCCACATACAAGTCAAGACAGACTAAAGAGATATGAAACTAGTGGCAAAACTTGTGATTGTAGGATGCACCAACTCCTTTTTATTTGTGAATCTTCTCATCAAGTTAAGCACATATGCATAATTATATATAAATTTTGTTATGCTCCTAGTCGATTCAATAATATCCTCGATATAAGGAATTTTTTCCATATCCTCTAAAGTCACATCAACACAATGTGTAGCACAAGGAATCCAAAACAAGGTAGGATCCTCGGCATAATAAACATGCTAGAAACGAAATAATTAACAACATTGTTTGTTATGACTTGGACAACATTATGTGGACCCACCTCTTGAATGAACTCATTCAACAACTCACATAATAATGTTGCATCTTTAACATGTGTAGATGCATCAACATATTTAATAAACATTGTTCCCATGGGACAGTTAACCAAGAATTTAAGAAGGGTTATGTCATTTTAATCAATCCAACCATCCCACATCACATTGCATTCAATGATTTCCCATGATGACTTAAGCTCCTCCAATATACTAGTG
>SNQJ01S0003755.1:404844-416898 GCA_010110895.2 Picea sitchensis | reverse complement strand
AATGTATATTTAAAGTGGTGCGCGCGGAGGGGTGTTTTAACTATAGCCCATGGTTCCATTAAACTTTCATATAACCGTGTTTTATGTGCGCTCGGGATTAGTGTGGAGGTAAGCCACGGTTCCATTGTGGTAGCATATGACCACTATTCCGATACATGGGCACGTGTGTTTTAAAGTTATGGTTTAACCCATAGTTTTATATGTTAAAATGTGACCAATATTTTAAATGCGCGCGGGTTTTTAAGCCATGGTCTTATGGCATGACCCATATGCCCACGACCAGAGCGGGAAGTTGGCACGGTTTTAAAACCATTGGCCCTTTTTATTATAGCCCGAGGTCGTATGACCCATGTGCCTTAGTGCTAGGCGGTTGGGGGCTAGAGGCGCCCTAACCGTCCTACAGTTTGGACCGTTTTTCGGAACCATTCGGTGCCGGGTTTTAAAGCGTGTTCTTGGTTCATGCACACAGAGGTGCATTTTGGCGAGCCAGTTCCAGCAAAGTTGAAGGAGGAAAATGGAGGAGGCCTAACTTCTTCATCTGTTGGCCGATTGAGATGCCGTAAAAGCCCAGCTAGGGGTTTTTGGACGTGTTGGATCCATTGGTGCTGTTTTCAAGGCCATTTGAAGACTTATTCTGCAAGTTTTTCACCATTGAAGTTTCAGCAAGCTCAAGGGAGCTTGAAGCCCTCATTGATCGAGGACATGGTTTGGTGTTTTTTCCAAAGAGAAGCTCAGGGAAGATTATGGCCACATGTAGAAGAGGTCATGCTCGGATGAGCCATGATCCGTTTGCAGAGTTATATTAGTCATTTTTGGGGTTTTTATGTGTTGTGATCTCAATGGTACAGTCTGTTTTTCCATTGGAGTTGAGCATCAGCTTGTAAAAGAACTTTTGACTAATTAATCCCAGAGAGTCAAGTCCATTATGGAGGCTCAAGGAGATGTAGCCCGGAGGGGGGTGAACTCCTTTATCATGTTGTTGTTGTTGTGCGTTTGATGGTTTATTCGCTGCAAGTTGTGTTGCTATGTATTTATTTCAAGTACATATTTAACCATCTAAAAGAACATTTCATCACACATAAGCATTTACAAGAAGATACATGAACTTAACACATAAGTTTATATTGCATATTTTAACACATGAAGCAAGGTCCTGTAAAGTTTATTTTTAATGAAGTAGAGGGTGCTTGCATAGCATAACAAGTCAGCCTTCTATTTTCATATCAATGGCCTTCACACAATGCCTCTCTTTGCAGCAGAAGAAAGTGGATGGGATCATGGAAGAATACAGAGACATCTTCTCCTCACCTACAGGGGTACCGACACACTGCCAAGTCAAGAATCCAATTGATCTGACCCCCGACACACCTCTACCTAATGGAACAGTCTATCAACACTCGCTGATGGAGAATGATGAAATCAGGTGTCAGATCTGAGAGCTTCCTCAAAAGGGGAACATCATACCCAGCTCCTCCCCTTGTGGAAGCCCGATTGTACTGGTGCAGAAGAAGGACGGGACTTGGCGACTCTGCATTGATTACAGAGCCTTAAACAAAATCATAGTCAGGAACCACTACCCCATTGCTAGGATTGATGACCTTCTTGACCAACTCAAGGGGGAAAATTTCTTCAGCGAGATTGACCTAAATTTTGGATACCACCAGGTTCCCATTGAACCAACTGATGTATGGAAGACAACCATCAAGTCTAAATAAGGTCTCTACGAATGGCTAGTCATGTTCTTTGGCTTAACAAATGCACCAACCACTTTCATGAGGTTAATGAATGATGTATTGAGACCCTTCACCAACTCCTTTGTGGTGGTATATTTGGATGACATCCTCATCTTCAGCAGAACATGGGAAGAGCACATGCGGCATATACAGTAGGTTTTGAGGATTTTGCAGCAGCACAAGTTGTATGCCAACTTGGAAAAATGCTCTTTTGGCATGAACAAGGTCCAATACTTGGGCTACATTGTTGATGAGCATGGGGTACATGTTGATCTAGCTAATATCCAAGTCATCCATGACTGGCCAACCCCTACCACATTGACCGAGCTTCAGAGCTTTCGGGGGCTATCCAACTTCTACCGACAGTTCATGTTGGGATTCTCCCATATTGCATGGGCCCTCATCCAAGTGACCAAGGGCGGTGTTAAGGCCAATTTCATGTGGGGGAAGAAGCAACAATGAGCATTCAATGATCTGAAGCATCACTTTTTCTCGGCTCTGCTACTCTCCTTGCTCGATCTGCAACAAATATTTGAGATTGATACTGATGCATCTGACTATGTTGTGGTTGTAGTTCTCACTCAACACGGGCATCCAGTGGCATACCATAGTGAGACACTCTTTGATACTATCCGAAAATACCCCACCTATGATAAGGAAATGTATTCCATTGTACAATCTTGTCGCCAATGGAAACATTACATTCTGGGGAAATAAACGATCATACACATTGATCACAAGCCTCTACAGTTCATACAGACACAGGGAAAATTTCATAATGATCGTCATCAGAAGTGGTCCACCTACCTGCAACAATTTCATCTCAACATCAAGTATAATATAGGTATCTCCAATCATGTCGTTGACTGCCTTAGTCAGCCCCCTGTGGCTTCACTCACCACTATGTTCCATTCATGTGGACATGAAGCCTCTAAGTGGCCCCAACTTTATCAGCAAGATCCAGACTTTTCCACCACATATCAACTCTTGGGTACATGCACAACTGTCACTGATTTTCACATGCAGAACAGACTCTTATGCCACCTGGGCCATCTACAGTCGGGTGACAGGACATTTTGGCGTAGAGAAAACCATGTCCATTCTTCATAAACATGTTTTTTGGCCAAAACTTCGATAGGATGTTAGCAAGTATATCAGATCTTGCATTGCATGTGTCATTTCCAAGCCAGCCATCAAGAAGAAAGGCTTATTTACCCCTCTTCCTATTCCTGAGAAGCCTTGGGAATCCATCTCAATGGATTACATGTATGGCTTGTCATCCACCAAGCAAAGAAATGACTATGTGTTTGTGGTCATTGATCAGTTTTCGAAGATGGCCATCCTCACAGCCTATAAGAAGAATGTCACAGTGGCAGATACTGCCAGGATCTTCTTCGAACGAGTGTGGGTCCACTTTCGGATACCACAGACCATCATCTTCGAACGAGACAACAGATTCCTCAACACCTTTTGGTCGAGTCTATGGTCTCTGTTGGAGACCAAGCTCACAAAATCCACTTCTTTCCACCCCCAAACCGATGGCCAAACAAAGGTCATCAATCGGATGATTGTGCACATCCTATGCATGTACAATTCTAAGAATCCACGTACATGGGATGAGAGTCCCCCCTATGTCCAACAGAATTACAACAGGGCTCTCCATAGTTCCACCGGCCATATCCCATTTCAGGTGGGTCTATGATTCCAACCCTTGGGACCCATTGATGTTGCACTCCCTCTTGCCACCGCACAGATAGACTCTTCCACTGATCAGTCTACGGTCGAAAAAGCCACTAGATTCATTGAGTGGATTCAACACATCTGCCAACAAGTCCAGGAGATTTTGCAGAAATCCAATGCTAAGTACAAGCAGTGCCATGATCAACACAGGGTACCACACCAGTTTCAGGTTGGCGACAAAGTTTGGTTACATCTGCAAAAGGAGACTCTCATCGTGCCCCATCGGAATATTTTCCCACTTCATTATGAGCCTTACATTATCACCAAGGTTGTGGGTAACAATTCTTTTGAGATCAACACTCTACCCTTCCTTGGTTTGCATCCAGTATTCAATGTGGACCTCCTTCGGTCATATTTTCCACCATTATTGGACACTTCTGAGATCACAAAAAAATGGACACCAACCGAGCTCAACCCTGACTACATGGAACAAGCATCCACTAATCAAATCATGGACACATAGGTCAAGGGCACTCGCCAACAACGGATCCAACTTTATCGGGTTGTCAAGGCAGGGAAACTCCTACACCAAGGCAAGTGGATCACCCGGGTCCAAATCCAACAGAATTTTCCTCACCTGATGGGGGAACTCAATGCAATGGATACCATTTCTTCCTAAGGGGGGAGGATTGATCCAGGTGGATATTGGCGGCCACCCACCTATTCCAGCTGGCTCCTCGTGTCTATTTTTTTCAGCATGTTCTTCTGCAATGCTTTGTAATTGTGGGTTCTAAACTTCTGGGGTTGTCTAAAGCCCCACACATCCTCCAAGTGTATATGGGTGGCCTCTCACCTAATCCAAATGGATTATTTTGTATTTTTTCATGTCAACACATCTTGTTGTACTTCTGGGGCCGTTTTGGGGCCTTAAACATTGTTTTTTTGGCTCGCCACAATAAAATTGTAGACAAACTCATAGTTTGATGGTGGAATGTGTATTTCTCTGAAATAACTTTCCAATGGGCTATCACGCGCCTAAAACGGAGGTCGTATGCAAAATTTACAACCCTAGGAAGTTGAGGTACCAAATTACACCAACTTACCCATAGGGCCCACATGAATTTTGGTGATTCACCTTCTAGGGTTAGGTTTTTGGATGTCTAGGGTTTTGGAATTCATGAGTAATACCAAAAATGCCTATGGAGCCTCATTGTAATCCATTCTACTCAGACGGATGCACATAGCAGTCACATATCTTCTCAGAGATAACTACCACCATTCAAGCAAGTTTCCAGTTCTATAGTTTTACAGTTTCAGCCTATTTCATTATTTAATAGAAGATATTGTTCACTGGGTATTTGTGTTATTCTCCATATATTTTTTTTTATTGTATTCAGTGTGTTAATCAATTCTATCTGCTCCTAAATCCAAATCACAAACCCCCTATGATATGATCGAAAATCATCATAGGATCATTGCAATAAGTCATCCCTGGGTGATTGGAACAAATTTGTAATCGTGTCATCTTCATGTTGTGAAACATCTAAATCAGTAGCAAACACATATGGTTGTTCTAATGGAAACAATTGAAAATTACCTTCAATATCATAAATGGGATCTCCATTAAAGCCATAACGAGTCACATCATATTTACATCTCTTAGCATGTATAAACTCATCTATATCTTCAATCAGATCATCACTTTCATTATAACATGAAGGGGCTAGTGTATCCAAGGGTTCCTCTAACACTTCTTCACTCTCCAAATCATAGAATAGAGCATCATCAAAGTATTGGAAAGGAGTATAACTTTCAACGTTCTTTTCTTCAAGTGCATGAGGAATGGAAACTCAGACGACTTCATCAAATGGAGGAGCAAACACCAACACTTTGTCTTCATGAGGAGCCTCTTCGTGGATTAGGTCTTCAACAAGGTGTGTTTCATCAAAGTGTTCTTCTTCATCATATTCACAAGGAAAATCATGTTCTTCTTGGTAATATTCCTCATGATTCACCTCTTTAGGTTCTCATTCATCAATCAAGTATTTGTTATCTTTAATGGAATCACGAGGTAACTCTTTCTCCTCTTAGATGGGTTGGTAACCCTCTTCATGAATCTTCTCTTTAACTTCATGTTTGTCAAAGGACTCTCCATCTTCCTCAACATGGTTAGAATATAACCCTTCCCTTTGGAGGACCACCATGAAATCGTGGAGAGTGTCTTCATAACTTTGTGTTCTCGGGGACCACCTCTTGAGGAATTCATCAATGAAGATCATTAGAGAATATATACTCTTTGGATTAAGAGTATGCTTAACCCAATCCTTTTGTCTTGTTTCCAGAGATAGAAAAAATAATCTTATTGGCACATCTTGATGTGTCACATCTATCTCTGAAACATACTTCAAGAAATTCACGACATGAGTAATAGCCAAGGATGGGTCTCCATCAAATTTTGGAAAATTCTTCCCCCAACCCAGAGAAAATTGATTTGGGTATCTTGGAACATCTTCAATATCTAGGGAGGAAAAAAAATTGTGAAGTGACCATCGTGCCATAATCCCATTACTAGAAAATACACAATATCATAAGGTTGAGAGAAGGATGAAATCTCGGGATATATTAGTGGAGTCATTGGATGATCTCTTTAGGATCATCAAAGGAAGAAGAGGGAGCTACCCTCAGTGGAGTCACTAGGTAAACTTATAAGATAAATGGCTTCAAGAGGAGTTTACCAAAGATATATCTTTGAGGAGAATGACTCAATCCTCCCCAGCAATGGCACCAAAATGTTATCTTGGGATTTGTACTTGTGAAAATCCCCACCACAAGTCCCCAATCCTCACGTAACAATGGAAGCTCCTACCATTATTACCTTAGTAAGAACTTCCCTTGTTTTAGTGATGGAAGAGATCCACCACAAGGGAGGCTTCCCTGGTGACCTCAATGGATAAAAGTAGCAAGTATAGTAGCCAAGCCTACCACCCCCTCTCTTAATCACCGAATAAAGGGTCTAGGTCAATGAAAGATAAGAGGTATGAGGTTTTTTTAGTACCTTCCTGGAACAAGAACAATATGTAGCATATATATAACCACTTCTTATCTAAAGTATGCAATTAAGACCCCTTAAAGACACTAGAAAACAATAATTGATAATGGTTGTTGCATATTTGCAGCAGTTTACGACTCTTATGACAACAATATAAATTTGTAATAGAAACAATAATAATAGATCATAATTTCAACAATTGACCATGAAAATTAAGCATGCATCGTATAGAACATTATCCAATTGTTTGAGAGAAATTAGGAGTAAGTTATATCACCTTTCAATGAACATATGAAACAAATAAAAGTGTTATCAGGTGGCTATAGCAAACTTTTGTAACAACAACAGGTTTATTAGAAAGTTTTCTTAAGTTACTGTTAGTAAAGTTAGTAGAGAGATTGAGAGAGATTAGAGAACACTTTCACCATAAGAATGCTTAGATATTGGTGCCTTAGGGCTATGGAGTCTTTACAACAGTAAATGTAACAATTCTTGAAGGTTGAACTAGTAGAAACTAAGAGGTAGGTTTTAAAATATAAGGTGCTAGCGCATTAGTGCCTTAGGGTTTAAACCTTGAAGATAAGGATTGCTAGAGTGCAAGCACATTTGGGCTCTAGCAATCATTTCTCCCTTCTTAATTCTTCAACTAGATCAAAGATCAAACATTTAAGGTTAAGACCCTAAAGTGATAGCACTTTAGGGCTCTAGGATATTAACCCTAGCAAGAATGTTTCACCAATTTTGGACAAAATTGACCTTGTAAAAGGAGGAAGAACTTATGCTCCTCTCTTAGGGTTTCACCAAGCAAGATGTCTAGCACAAAATAGCAAAATTCAACATGAAAAAATAATAGCATAAAGACAAATTGCAGAAATCCACTTACTCTAGCCAAGATATCATGAGACAAAACCCTAATTGCATAAATTCCTCTCCAAAATTAGCATGAAAACGTCCACAAATGATCCTCCAAGCATAGTGAATAAGTGAAAAGAGCTAGTAGCACAAATAGGGAAAAAAAATTAGAAGTTACTCTCAGAAAGATGAGAAGTGACGATGAAAAATGAAATATGAGGTTGGCCTTTTTATATGAGGTTGACCTTTTTTATATGAGGTCACCCTAAACCAATTTGTCCACATAATTTGTCAATGACATAAAATAAGTTGAGTTGACCCCTTAATTTGCCTCTACATAACTCCAAAAGGAAATATACATCAAGTAAAATCCTAAAAAGGGTAATGGCGTGTGCTAGAAAGGTGACATCCTAAGAGGGTGATGTCTTGCCTCCAAAGGAAAACGTTGGGCCTCCAAAGGCCTACTGACATGCTCCAAGGGTGAATGAGTGTGAAGGTAGGTACCTCCTCTCCACCAAGACATGCAAATCATGTGAAACCACACCATCCATCAAACCCTATCCTAAATGGTGTCGTCAAGGGATAGATGGTGACATCATATGCCTCCAAAGGCCACATCCAAGTGCAAGAGGAGTGAAATATCATCCCCAAGTGATGTCAAGGTGCCTCCAAAGGAAATTTCCTCCATCCTCTATTCACAAGAGCTCTGGGGTGCTCTGCCCAGCCTATGGGATTTTATCCCATGCATGTGGCAATGTGACTAGAATTGCTCAAAAACATGCCCATCCTTCAATCGTCCAAGGATTCAAGGATGTGAGATCCATTATCTAAGGGTGTTGAGTCACTAGATAACTCACTACTCTCCATCACATGTGCCAAAGTATTTCAATAAGGCATAACCCAAGATGTCCATCAAATAACCATGTCAGGGCCATTCAAAACAAATAAAAATATAAGAAAAAGTAAACCAATGTTCATAAGACATGTTAGTCCTTAGATCATGAAAAGTGAACTTTTACCTAAGATACAATCCATGCAAACAATTCACTCCAATATCCCCTTCAAGTATCACACAAGCCCAAGACCCTATGAGAGTTACCAAGTTTAAGTATGGGAGGGCCTTCATACAACCCTATTAAGTGTGCCACCTAGACAGGAAACAAATAACCCAGGTAGAGGGATAGGTTCCGAGAGTGACAAGGGAAAGTAAAAACCCATCAAGATTAAGTGTTAATATGTTATGGGTTAGGCATTCCTTCATGGCTCATGGTATCCATGTATATGAGTGATTTTGTTGAGGGTGTGCTTTCTATTGAGTTGCCCAATATTTGTGTGCCACCTTTTTCCAAACCCCCTTTTTTCCTTTTCCTAGTCCATGCTTTCATTTATAATTTGCAAATTTGCGAGGCCCCTTTTTAGGTTTCCAAGCTTTAGAATTAATTTTTAGTACCAGGGAGAGAACCGAATGAATAGAGATCAATTTGGACTGGATTTTGGTGGTCCTAATTTTCTATGTTCACTTTCTTTTTAGCATCATTTTCTTATTCTTTTATAGCAGTTGCAATCTACCTCCAGGTCATCAGCCCTTTTCTCATGAGAGAATGGGTCATGGCCAAAGTTTAGGATATGTGAAAGGCTTCATATGGAAAGTGTTAAGTATGCTCGAGAGCAGAACTTTACCCTTGGGAGGGGCCCCTAGTGTTACCCCTTTTCCCCAGGTGGTGACAACATGGGACTAGGGCACAAAAGTTGACCACCAAGGTGAAACAAGGAAACAAAGAAAATTTATCAAGCAAGTGATCCACTATCCAACTTCAACTAATGATACTCATCCACATGCCCAATAAATTAATAAAAACACCTTGCATGGAAAAAGGACTAACCATACCTCATGGTGACGCTAGCTTACCATGCTCCATACCCTGGGCTTATTTAATGTGATGAGCCTTGGTTGATCTGTGTTGGGAGGTAAATAATGGGGGTCGTTGGGCTACCATATGTGGACATGATCATCATCATCAACACGGTGCAGATCATGTTCTCCATTTCGATCCTCGAGACATGATATCCTCTCATTACCCCTAGGCATGGGGGATAATATGACCTATTTGTAAAAGATGTAGGAATGAGCAAGGCTCCCATCATTTCTCTCATCAGAATAACATGGATCCTAGTGAACAACCTCGTGTTATAAGAGTACTTACCCAAGTTGAAGAGATGCTAATAGCATAGGTTAATCTAATATTGCAAGTGACACATGCTCATGGTGGGGAATATAAATATAGTGGCCACACTATTAGCTTTCCACAAGATATTTCTATGATTGCAAAAAACCTTCCACAATGTGTTGAAGATCTTGACACCCGAATTGTTAGGAAAAGTGGCAAAAAATCTAAATATATTATGATTCTTATGTCAAGAGATCATGAGTGATGGATGCATTTCATTACAAAATTACAATGGATAAATAGTATAGGGATATTAAAATTGACATGGATTTAGTTGATGCTCTCCTTGAAAGACTGACATATGTGTCAAACATGATCCAATTTGTTGATTGTGATATTGAAAACACATAGAATAATAATTCATACATTCAAGGGTTTTCCATTAATTGTTTGCACGCTTATCCTTCATCTTTTTTTGCTTAACTACCCAATGAATAGAGAGAAGTGGGAGAAATAAGAACATTTATTGAAAATCAAAAATATATGGTTGTTCAACCATTGGACTAGTTGGATATCCATTTGTCTCCCATCAAAGAATATAATATAGAAGGGTTATTAGATATAGAATTCCCCACATTATTCCCCACTAGTGAGGTTGATTGGTTGCGTCCATGTATTTGTAACATTCAACTATATGAGTATAGATTACATCTACTCATACTTTGATTAGAGATTTGGAATCCATCCATGGTTTCAATATTTCTTATTAAACATGATTATGTGTCATTGTAGCCTAGCAACTGTTTTAGTCTTTGTAGAGAAGAATATACATTATACCACATCTACAACAATTCAAGACTTGTGTCGAAAACTTATTGGTTTTCCCAATAATAAGTTGGTTTAGCATCCTATGCATTTTGGTTCCTTTTTAGAGGTACAATCACCTATTGGACAAAGTGTCATACTGAAATCACTAACATGATAACTTGGTTGGGTTGTCTAATGTTGTTGTTTACATTAAGGACAACTGACACAAAGTGGCCCTACTTACATAAACTCATGTCGATAAATGCACATTGTCATGCTTTAAATGAACATTGTATAAAAAAAATAAAAGTGTTATCCAATACCCCTTATTGTTGCCATGTATAAGCACCATAGATTCAATATCTTCCATGAAGAAGTGATCCAAAAATATCTTGGAGGTAATGAATTTTGGTACATGTTCATGTTGTTGTGTTTATGCTAAAAAAATCAGTATAGGTCGTTAGGATATAAGGCTTACTTGATGTAATAAAGTCATGCTCATATAAGTGACAAACAAAATAATAGTTAGAAATTTTTTAAATAAGGAAGTTACATTGTAACAGTAACATAACTACTTAGTCATTGACATAAAAGGGGATCAACCCCATTATATCAAATGACTTCATTACGATAAAATCGTATCCTTTAGATGAGACCAGATTATGTTTCTTCATGTCCAAATATTTTGTATGTGAGTCCATATCTCTGATCTTGTATATTTAGAAAAATAACATGGTATTAGAGAGGGAAAGTCGTGATTCTTTTTTTAGTTCGTTATCATATTGAAGGAATAAAGCGGAAAGATCAAAGACCAAGTTTAAACATAAAATTTGTATAGATTGTGAAGGAATGCAAATCGTTAACAAGGAATGGTAATCCATCTTTAGGAGTAGAATTGTGAATATCATCGCGTGATAAGGGATCACCATTCAAGGTAGGTTGTGTATAAATTTAGAGATGCACAGTCTTGATTTTCTTAAGAAATCAATCTCAATCATCATTCATAAAGAAGAGCCACCCCATTCCTTAAATTCCCATGAAATAAGATGCAGTCATCATTGTTGAAATGGTGACAACAAATCCCCACAGGATATGGATCTAGATCTTATTATTCAACTTTTGGTTGAGATAAGGCAACCTAATTTAGAATTTATAATTAACGAATTAGTTTCAATGTAACTGTGGGAGGAGTTGTTTAAATATGTGTGCATGAGAGACAAATATTGAGCCACAGGCTTCAAGCCCTCTCCGGGCTGTTGGTTGTAATCTCCAGTTTATTGAACAATAAGAATGTCGCTTCCATTGTCCTGTGGATGTTTCCCTCATGAGGTGAAGGAGGGTTTTACCACGTAAACTATTGTCTCATGTGTGATTGAATCTGTGTATGGTTTTTTCTTTGGTTTTCTATTGCAAAATTAATTTGTGGCTTTAAAGATCCTAACAAGTGGTATCAGAGGGAGGTTGGAAGAGAGGACGTTGAGAGCGTCAAAATTTGAAGGAGAAACAACAGTAGTAGCTCAAGGTGCATCTATTCCAAAATTTCCATAGGTCTCTCCTCTCGAAGGTTGCAGCGGCCACTGGTGCACACTTCACACAGACGTAAATTTCAAAATTTCCACAGGCCAACCATAACGGAAGGTGTGGCGACTCCATGGATATTTTTTCCACATTTTCGTAGGCCAGCCATACGGGAGGTGTGGCAGCCCTTTGAAGTACGCAGGCCACTCACATCGGGTGGTGCGACATCTTTTTTAAAAAATTTATG
>SNQJ01S0003755.1:352174-379767 GCA_010110895.2 Picea sitchensis | reverse complement strand
AAGAATATACATTATACCACATCTACAACAATTCAAGACTTGCATCGACAACTTATTGGTTTTCCCAATAATAAGTTGGTTTAGCATCTTATGCATTTTGGTTCCTTTTTAGAGGTACAATCACCTATTGGACAAAGTGTCGTACTGAAATCACTAACATGATAACTTGGTTGGGTTGTCTAATGTTGTTGTTTACATTAAGGACAACTGACACAAAGTGGCCCTGCTTACATAAACTCATGTCGATAAATGCACATCGTCATGCTTTAAATGAACATTGTATAGAAAAAATAAAATTGTTATCCAATACCCCTTATTGTTGCCATGTATAAGCACCATAGATTCAATATCTTCCATGAAGAAGTGATCCAAAAATATCTTGGAGGTAATGAATTTTGGTACATGTTCATGTTGTTGTGTTTATGCTAAAAAAATCAGTATAGGTCGTTAGGATATAAGGCTTACTTGATGTAATAAAGTCATGCTCATATAAGTGACAAACAAAATAATAGTTAGAAATTTTTTAAATAAGGAAGTTACATTGTAACAGTAACATAACTACTTAGTCATTGACATAAAAGGGGATCAACCCCATTATATCAAATGACTTCATTACGATAAAATCATATCCTTTAGATGAGACCAGATTATGTTTCTTCATGTCCAAATATTTCGTATGTGAGTCCATATCTCTGATCTTGTATATTTAGAAAAATAACATGGTATTAGAGAGGGAAAGTTGTGATTCTTTTTTTAGTTGGTTATCATATTGAAGGAATAAAGTGGAAAGATCAAAGACCAAGTTTAAACATAAAATTTGTATAGATTGTGAAGGAATGCAAATCGTTAACAAGGAATGATAATCCATCTTTAGGAGTAGAATTGTGAATATCATCGCGTGATAAGGGGTCACCATTCAAGGTAGGTTGTGTATAAATTTAGAGATGCACAGTCTTGATTTTCTTAAGCAATCAATCTCAATCATCATTCATAAAGAAGAGCCACCCCATTCCTTAAATTCCCATGAAATAAGATGCAGTCATCATTGTTGAAATGGTGACAACAAATCCCCACAGGATATGGATCTAGATCCTATTATTCAACTTTTGGTTGAGATAAGGCAACCTAATTTAGAATTTATAATTAACGAATTAGTTTCATTGTAACCGTGGGAGGAGTTGTTTAAATATGTGTGCATGAGAGACAAATATTGAGCCACAAGCTTCAAGCCCTCTCCAGGCTGTTGGTTGTAATATCCAGTTTATTGAACAATAAGAATGTCGTTGCCATTGTCATGTGGATGTTTCCCTCATGAGGTGAAGGAGGGTTTTACCACGTAAACTATTGTCTCATGTGTGATTGAATCTGTGTATGGTTTTTTCTTTGGTTTTCTATTGAAAAATTAATTTGTGGCTTTAAAGATCCTAACAAGTGGTATCAAAGCGAGGTTGGAAGAGAGGACGTCGAGAGCGTCAAAATTTGAAGGAGCAACAGTAGTAGTAGCTCAAGGTGTGTCTATTCCCAAATTTCCACAGGGCTCTCCTCTCGAAGGTTGCAGCGGCCACTGGTGCACACTTCACACAGACGTAAATTTCAAAATTTCCACAGGCCAACCATAACGGAAGGTGTGGCGACTCCACGAATATTTTTTCCACATTTCTGTAGGCCAGCCATACGGGAGGTGTGGCGGCCCTTTGAAGTACGCAGGCCACTCACATCGGGTGGTGCAACAACTTTTTTAAAAAATTTATGAGGGCAGCGTATGTTTTTTGGAGTTGAAATTTTGTTTTTAAGGTATGGTTTTTTTTTTAAAGGGGCATGTTTTTTTAAAGTCACGTGGAAGCTGCTTTAAAAGGTATTGGAGGAATTAAAAATTCACATGGTAAAATTCTCATGGTAAATTCGCATGGTGAAATTCGCATTGAACTTTGACGTGAGTTGAATGGTTAAATTTTATTTTTTTTAAAGGTGAATGTTGGAGGATTTACTTTGGAATTAAAGTAAAGGTGAATTTTTTTTTTTTAATAAAAAGAAGAGTAAAAGGTGGAATTGATTTAGGTGGTAGGATTGACAACGGGATGGTAAATGTAAATGGAAACTATTTTTCTTATGGAGTTGTATTGTTTTTTGTTACATGTAATTGGGCATTTTGTTGTAAGACCTAGTTAGGCATGTGTATCCCTGGTTCTGTTAAGTCACCTATGAAAAGTCTAGACATAGATTTAGGTAGACTAAAGAAGGGTGGGGGCATGAATCATGAATTAAAACCTTGTACATAGGTCTACAGTTGTGGGTTTTGGGTCCATGATTATTGGTTGCCTGTGGTATGGTGTCCATTGAATTGCATGTCATGGAGCATGTTTAAGGTCTCGGTGAAACTCCATTGAAAGGCACATGGAGGTGAGTGGTAAAGGATCACTTGCCAGTAATGGTCAGTTGTGGTCAAGGTTTCGAATACTCTGTTCGAGGTGGAGCATTGAAGGTGCCCTCATAAAAAATTCGGGTCAATAGAAAGGTTGATGTGTTTATGTATTGACAGGTTAAATCAAGGGTTTGAGAACACATGATGGAGGCAGGTTCATATTCCTTGGAATTTTGGAAATTATTGCAGGACAATTGGGGCCAAATGGCATCTTTAGTAATGCCAAGTTGCAGCATGAGTTGTGGTCAAAATAATTTAAGTGTTATCTGGACAATCGGTCACCATTAGTTGCAAAAGGTTGGAAGATTCTGGAAGAGGTATATTGAACAGGTCTTCTCTTGTGATTACTCAGTTTTTTGAAGTTGCTTGATTGTTATGATCATGCTCTCATCAGCATTCTAAGTAGGATCCAGATCAAACAGGTAGATCTTTGTTGGTTATAATGACAATGTCAAGGGATATAGATCGTCATTAACAGAGATAATGTTTGATGGATTTCTTCTCAAATCAGACATAGTAAAAGATGAAAGGAATAAAGCATGACTGATAGTAGAAAGGTATTTGGAAGGCATTGATTTCCATGAAATATTATCGTCAGTTGTTAAGTTTTTCTCTATTCATGTAGCGTTGGCACTAATTGCTATAGCTAGATACTAAGACAAGTTTTTTATGGAGATTTGTTGAGGAGATATGTATATCGAACAACCAGAAGGGTTTGTTCAAGATCGCAACATAAAATTTGTTTGCAAGCTCAAGTAGTCATTGTATGGCCTGAAATGCGCATCAGGCATTGGTACAAGATTTACAAGAAATGAATTTTACCATTGTGTTTATGGTACATTCATTATCTCGGTGTTTAGATTGTTGACGATATGTTTTTTGAAGTAAAATCTTGGTTAAGATCAGCGGGTTGGCTCTGTTGGCAAGGATGTTCATGGTGAAGGATCAAGGAGCAACAAAAAAAAATCTTGGGCATGGAAATACATAGAGGCAGGAAAGATGGTAAGCTTTGGTTATCGCAGTTGCAGTATAAGGAAAAAGATACCGAGGAAATTCGGCATGAATAATGTGAAACTGGAAAATATCCCTTTAGCTTTCCATTTGTTTTTCTTCAGGTGTATATCCTTGTAATATGGAAGAAAAGGTTATGTCGCATGTATTGTGTGCTAGTTGGAAGTATAAAGTATGCGATGGAAAGGTTTGATATGTTCAAGTRTCAGACATTTCACATGCATTTGGTGTTGTCAGTGGTCACATGACAAATCYAKGTAAAGCGGTGAAATTGGGTGCTTCGGTATTTTTAGAGGCACATGTATCACCTACAKTGGTTTCAATGTTTTTTGTCTGAGATAATTCAGATTTTGCAGGATGATTTGGACAAGAAAAKATCTACTTCAGGTTCTGTCTTTTATGAGTATAAAGGGACCATTGGGTTAGTTTGGACAAAGTGCARGTTTTGTTTTTTGTGGTAGTCAAAGCCCTGTGCATTTGACACATAGTTCARCTTACCTAAATTGRAGATGGTATCACTTTGTAAGACRTGTTACTAATGGAGGTGGAGTGGTCCATATTCGAGCAAGTTGTGCAGACATGTTTTTTGGAACTAGTATTGAAGAGAAGTGTGGTCGTGATTTGCTTCTCTTGAAGGTGATGAATCAAATTGGACAAGGCATYAGGCAAWTTGTTGTCAAGGTGGAGATTGTTGAAATGGTGACAACAAATCCCCAGAGGATGTGGATCTAGATCCTATTATTCATATTTTGGTTGAGATAAGGCAACCTAAGTTAGAATGTATAATTAATGAATTAGTTTCATTGTAACCGTGGGAGGAGTTGTTTAAATATCTGTGCCTGAGAGACAAATATTGAGCCACGAGCTTCAAGCCCTCTCCAGGCTGCTGCTTGTAATCTCCAGTTTATTGAACAATAAGAATGTCGTTGCCATTGTCCCATGGATGTTTCCCTCATGAGGTGAAGGAGGGTTTTACCACATAAACTATTGTCTCCTGTGTGATTGAATCTATGTATGGTTTTTTCTTTGGTTTTCTATTGCAAAATTAATCTGTGGCTTTAAAGATCCTAACAATCATCATGTGTACAAAATGTGCACTTAATCTTAGCCCCTATTTGAAGGCTTGCATGAGAGTCCACATTAAGTTTTAGAGCCATTGAAATATACCAAATGATGAATATACCACAATTGAAATGGTTTTCATATCACTGTCTAATTGTTCCACAGGTTCAATAACGAGTTTCTTGCCTTTGGATGACTTATTTAGAGTTCTAGAGGAAGTCCTTCGAGGAGGCATGTTATCTATATTTGAAAGCAAAATTGAAATTAGAAACTTTCATATTTTCTACATAGTGTACATTCTATGAATTTATTCATAATTTAACAAAGAAAAATATAATATATACAGAAATGACATTTTAATTTCAAAATTTAGCTAATCAAAGAGATATTCTCATGAAAAAGCAGAAAAGAAAAGAAAAAAGTTTATCTAGTGAATTCAAGCTTAGAAGATCAAATGTTGAAAACTTTGTTGGTACTAGAACTTTGAAATCTAAGAAATGTTGAAAAGATTGTGACTAAATCGCTAGAAATGAAAGTATAAAAACAACTTTGATAATGGACAGTGGCTAAGCAATACGCTTAGGAAACTTAAACAAATTCCAATTATGCACAGCGAAATGTGCATAAGGCCCTCGAACTTATAGAATTGAATTTCAAAATCCCAAACATAATGAAGATCTGCGCTCAAATATTTGGTTTGATTTTGAGTATTTGATTCCGATGAGACTTTGCAACGATTCATCATACAAAAATTAATGGCATGTCGATGTATTTAATGGCTATCGAGAAATCATTCCACTTTGTTTAGTTGCATTTGCACTTTATTTCATGAAAATTTTATGAAACTATAGGTAGTGTTTGACACTTTTAATTTGTGAAAACCTTTAAAATCGCTTTTTGGAAAAGCTTTCAAACTACCTCAGTGCAAATTTATCGAGAATTGTGCTTAATCTCAAAGGTGGATGGTAGCTCCAATGATTGGAGCAAATTTAGACTTTCTCATCATATTTTAGTCATAGTGATTTCGTAATTTATCATAAACCAAAGTTTAAAAACCACAACAATTGCATCAAAGAAATTTTTTCCTTTCATCGGAGTAACATTTAAATTTGCATAGGCGAAAAGTTTATATTTATCCCAATGGACACACTATCGGGGAAACTTTTAACTTTTGATTGGTGTGTTTTAAATCGTTCATCATGTTAAAGTTTGATTTGTGCTTCGATGATTGGAAACATTTTTTTCTTACGAAAACAAAGCACGTTGAACTTATTTTAAACTTTATTGTGCGTCACAATCAGAATCACTTTTAACTTTTCGAAAATGAAAGTTTGAACTACCTCCCATAAATAAAGTGCATCGAAGAGAAATTTAACTTTCATCGTAGTGCAAAGTTGACTTGTGGCTTTTTGTTGAATTTTTAGTTCTAGAAAAAAGTGCATCGAAGAGAAATTTAACTTTCATCGTAGTGCAAAGTTGACTTAGAGCATCTGATGAAAGTGAAAAAAAAATCGGGATGACATTTTCTATCAAAAGGCTCTTTTTGTTGAATTTTTTTAGTGTTCTAGAAATATTTTGGTTTTTTTTTTTTTTTTTTTCTTTTAAAGATTTTTTTTTTTTTTTTTTAGATTTTTTTTTTTGTTTTTTTGTTGGCTGCATACAACTTCATCAAACTTAAAATAAAAATGGATTTGATAAAGGAAGAAACAAAAAGTTTAAAGAAAAAGTAAAAAGTGGTACTCAAAATTTATTAAAAATTTTAGGGTGTGTTGAGACTTCAACACTTCTTTGTTTTGCAAGTTTTATCTTTATTTGGGTTTAGTGCATTGGTGATATTTCTAAGTGTAAATATGTGCATCATACTTCATCGTAAATTAGATTTACATCCTAAGTCTAAGGCTCTCATTTGATATATTATTTCTAGAGCTAGTTCTTCTAATAATCCAACATTGAGGGATACCCCCCTTGGCCTTAAGAGAGTTGGCCAAAAGTGAGAGGAGAATTACATTGAGGTGATAGTGATACTTCTCCTAGGTTACCTCAAGGTTTCATCCATGGATTGGAACTTTTTACACTTAGATGTGAGTTGAAGAGATAATATGTTGGCGTCATTGTGAGGGATAAAGTCCATTTCTTAAAAGTTTGAAGGAGTTAACTTCTTCTGTTTTGTTTTTTATGAGAATAATTCATAAATTAATTTTTCATAGCTCATCTAGGACTCCATCTAAATAAAATTTACCTCAAATATATTCTACAAGAAGCTCATCTCAAGGACTTGTTCATCTAATCCCTGAACCAAAAAGAGTTTATAGAAGATTGAACAATTATAACCCTAAGGTTAAAGAAGTTAACAATAATTTGGGGTTTGAATCTATCTAAAACATAAGTTTTTTTTGTTTTTTAAGTAGATCAGGACCCATTTATCCTAAAAGAAATATGGTTGCTACTTGGTTAACCGATTGTTATAAGCCTTTTGATTTTTCTACCATTGTTGGTCAACCTCGAGATATGCCTAAATTAATTGATAAATTGTTTATATTCCATGGAGACAGTGTTATTACTACTAATGATCATTGAGTTGTGTTACCACACAAACCAACACCTTTAGCTTGAAGTCCAAAAAATGGATCCTAGCCTTGTGGAACTGAGAGGTTGGCCATTGTCACCTCAAAAACCCTCCTATGCACTTTAGAGTTAGAAAGGGTTTCCTAGTCAAGAGGGGTTTTTCTATTGGTTAACTAGGCTCAGTTCACGTAGTAAGAGTGGGAATAAAGAGAGCCCATCAAAAAATGTAAATTGGAAAAGAGAAAATAAGATGGGCTTCGGGTGATGAGTGAAAGGTAGATCAGTACCTTATCTACCTAGGCTGTGAAGTCACTTAAGCAATTTCAAGAGGGGAAGCAAGGGTTTATAGGTAGTCATATGACATGTTCTAAACACCTAGACTAGGTTCAACAATATATTTTGGTGATTGGAATTTTACAAAATAAGTGAGGGAGAGGGGCACTTAAGATTCCTTCTCAAAGAAAATGTAAGGTATCCCCTACCCCAAGATTTCATACATACATACCTACTACGTAAATACAACATATAATATGTTGTGATAATTACGAGGTAAATGACCAGAGAGCATAGCATGAAAATTAACTACATCACTATAGACTCCCCCAATGTAGCAAGGTGCTCATCTATGGCCTTATTTGCCTCTGACATTCAAAATATTGCAAACTTGTAATCTCCAAGTACATGCCCTAGAACATACCCACAAATAAATTTACATAAAATACCATATCACTTATATAGATAAAAAAACAAATCCCCAAACTTGGAGCTAGATATCAATGTCCTTTTTAAATTATGTGTTTTATCTTTGAAGAAAGACACATGTAAATGGTTTCTTGGTTTAGTTGATAATAGCATAAATACTTTGGATGGTTGTAGAAACACTTTCTCTTCCAGACGAAAAGAAAAAAATGATACTATATTTATATGGAATGCATTGACATGTATACGAAGAAATGAATGAAACTATTGATGAGTTTAATACAAGATTTGATAAGTTGGTTCAAGATATTCCTAATGACCTCAAACCTATAGAAACCATTGTATTGTTATATTATTTGAATGCATATCATGGTCAATTTAGTTTCTTCTTTAATCAAACAAAACCAACATATCTAAAAGATGCCTATTCTAAAGCTAAGAGTCTTGACTGTGATTGGGTAGCTGCTAGGAAGTTGGATTTCCTAGCCTCATCTAGAGAAAGTATGTCTAGAGCAGAGCCTAAGCAAAGAACTGTGAATGCTTTTGACTCGTCACCTAATCCGTTAACTACTATAATGAATGTAATGAATCACGTGGAAACTAATTTCACTCAACAAAACACTGCACTACAAAATAGATTGGTGCAAGTGGAAAAGACCCAACAACAAAATAGGTATCCCACAAAAGGAAATGAAAGATGGGAAAGAAATCGAGGCCCCCCTAAAATCAGATATCCCCTCTTCCATTAGAACCAACTAGTGTTGTTAATAATGAGATTCCTCCTTATTATTGTGCTTGTCAATATTTTCATGAGGAAGCAACATCTGCTAGGCATAGAGAGTTTAATGGTGAAGAACCAAATGAGCTTGATAGCAACAATTTTTTTGAACCTATAATAATGTCTTTGATGGAGGAAAATATTACCCTTTATCTTAAGAGAATATGAAACAAATTAAATATAGGGCTATAGATTCTGATAAAGTTACTAGGATGTATGGTGAGAAACCCACTCCCAAATAAGTATTGAGAATGTGGAAAGAAAAGGGACTCACTTACAAATGAAGAGGAAATAATATTCCTCTAGAAGAAAGGAAATGTCCTTTAAGGTTTCCAAAGAATAAGAAACCTATTGAGTCAAGAAAAGAAATCTCGCAAGGAGAACCCTCAACAAGCACCTTAATTGATATAAATATAGATATAACAAGTTGGGATAATAATACTAAGGTACTTATTCCCTTAACAAAGTTAGCAAAGGTTCCTTCAGTAAGGGGAAGTTGAAAAAATCGATTGGCATGGAAGTGGTTAGTTATAATAATGAAGATTGTCCAATGGTGTTACAAGCAATGAACCTAGAAGATAAAATAAATGTTAGTCATATTCCTTTCTTTATTTTTTTATTAGTGAATGACTTACTCCTTCATAATTGTATGTTGGATTCAAGGGTATCAACCAATGTCATGTCATTAAAGGTTATGAGCTAGCTAGGCTTAAATACCATTAGGTCATACAAACAAAAAAAATCACCATGGATTCAAGAGAAATGATGGTATGTGGTCTAATCAAGGATCTCCAAGTAAAGCTAGCTACTTACTTGGACATATAATTATTAATGGATGTAGTTATAGATGTTTTGGATGCTAAGGGTATTCTCCTATCACAAAAGTGACATGAAAATTTAGGAGGTAGTATTCAAATGGATTTATCTTATGTTACTATACCCAAGTGTGAGAACACTTATGTGACCTTGCATAAAGAACAATTGAAGAAGTATCATGTAGAAGATCCCCAAGATCGAATGAATGAAAATGTTTTTTTTTAATAAGATCTTGAAACTTACACTATTCTATCAAATTCTACAACTCCCAGAGAAAATAATAATGTTATGTGGAAAATGAACTTTAGTGGTGCTCAGTCTAGAATAGGGGTAAGTGTAGGCATAATTTTCATGTCTCCTCAAGGTGTCGTCTCAATATAGGCTTGTATATTAGAATTTGAATCAAATAATAGCATGCAAGAGTATGAAGCTCTTCTTTTGGGCTTAGAAATAACAAGAGATATGGGAATTAGAGCCTTGAATATTGTAGGTGATTCTGATTTGGTAAGCATGCAAGTAAAGAATCAATTTGCCTATAAGAATGTGAGATTGGAAAGGTATAAAAACATAGGTTGGAACACAATGGAATTATTCAATGCTTTATATTTAAAGGTAGAATCAAGAGTTTTCAATGAATTGGAAGATGCCTTAGTAATAGCAGTTGCAACTCGCAAGCCTTGTGAGGGATTGTTGATAGGAGGAGGTAAAATTGAAATTATATTTATACCTTCTATTTTGGATAATTTAGAGCATTGGCAGGTGTTCAACAATGACTCACGGATTATAATATTTATGAACAACCTGCAAGAATTTTCTAATTATGATATATATTAGCAAGAAGAAGGAAAGGAGTATCCTGAAGGATCAAAATTGAAAGAAAACAAGTTCCCAAATGAACTTGTTCCATTAGAAAGAATTTTTTACAAGCATGATATGTACAAGGAAAAGAAAGAAGTAATTAAGCTTGATTATTACATTGAAATTAACATAGGATCACTTGAACATCTAAAGCTTATAAATATAGGTAAAGGCACTTCTTGAGAAGAGAAAATAGAAAGAGAAAAATTTCTAAGGGAATATCAAGATGTCTTTTCCTGGTACTATGATGATTTAAAAGCATAATAAATGAGATATTTTCCAACATACAATCATGTCGAAACAATATGCTAAGCCTTTCAAGCAAAATTTAAAACACATAAATCCTAAGTTGGCTCCTCTTATTTAAAAATAACTTCAAAAGATGCTTGAGGATAAGATCATTGCTCCCATAAGACATTCAACTTGGGTAGAAAATCTAGTAGTGGTAAGGAAAAAGAATGGAGCAATAAGGTTATGTGTCAACTATATCGAGATGTCTTTGTCTAGTCTTATGATGATTTGAAAACATATAAAGTAAATAGTATCCAACATACAATCCCATTGAAAGGAGATGTTAATCCTTTCAGAAAAAAGTTAAGACACATAAATCCTATGTTTTCTTCTCTCATTCAGAAAGAACTTCAAAATATGCTTGAGGCCAATATCATTGCTCTCACAAGACATTAAACTTGGGTGGAAAATCTAGTAGTAGTAAGGAAGAATAACAGAGAAATAAGGTTATGTGTCAACTTTAGAAATTTAAATGCATTGTCTAAGAAACATAATTATCCATTACCCAACATGGAGTATTTGTTACAAAGGATCACAGGATCAAGGATGGTGTCCATGTTAGATGGATTCTTAGGTTATAACCAAGTTCTAGTGAATGAGGATGATCAACATAAGATGTCATTCACCACGCAGATTTTTTAGTAATTAAGAATGCCTTTTGGTTTACTTAATGCCGGTGTTTCTTTTCAAAGAGCCATGGATTTTTCATTCAGGGATTGTGTGGGAAAAATAATTGAAATCTATCAAATATTAATTAGTGATATTTTTGAAATATAAAATCTATCATGTGAAACATCTTAAGCAAGTATTTGAGATGTGTCATAAATTTGTAATATCATTAAATCCTAAAATGTTAGTTTTTCGAGTTAATGAAGGTAAGATATTTGAACACATAATCTCAAAGGATGGGGCAATGGTTGATCCAGAAAGGATAGAAGTGATTATACAAATCCCTTTACCCCCACATAAGAAGGAAGTTAAGTCATTCTTTGGCAAGATAAACTTCATTAGAAGATTCATTCCCAATTTTGTTGAGACAATGAGACCTATAGAGAGTATTAAAGAATGTATATTTCAAATGGAGTGATGAAGGAAAAATAGAATTTATGATGATTAAGGAAGAAATTGTGAAATCCCCAATGTTAGTAAGTCCTGATTATTCAAAGAATTTCCATTTTTTTCATTTTCTTCTGAAGATACTATTGTAGGTGTCTTACTGAAAGAAAAAAAATGATCAAGGTGAAGAGAAACTTATATCTTTTATCAGTAAATGCCTAAGAGACTCAAAATTGAAGTATGTCATTAAGGAAAATTAATCCTATGCCCTTGTTAAGTCTTGAAGCACTTTCAAGCATATGTTGGATACTCCAATATAGTAACATGTGTTCCCCACCTAGCAGTCAAAGATATTGAAAGACCTAGAAAAATATGTAGAAACGTATTACCAAGATCTAGTCTATATAAACTCCTATGAAAAGAATAAAACAAATAAGAGTATATCTATCAAATAAGAGAGAGGAGATAATAAATTTAAATGGTAAAACCTCGAGGTGGGGAAACATCCACAAAAGCAAGGACTTATATTTTTGATATAAATCTCCTAATCAAAATTGTTGGAACAAACACTTGTATGGAGTTCAAATGGGATCCACACAACTCTAAATCATATGGATTATCTATATGAAGAACCCCTAGGGTCTAGGATAACGAACAATACCATAAGCCACTCTCCACACTCTCTTGATTCAAGACCAATTGCCTCAATTTATAGTTACCAGGAGAATTCTATTCCATTGATTATAAGTCACAGTCAAGGGTGGAGATCAATCAATCCATAAAGGTTGTTGATAATATCATCAGGAGATAAGAGAGAAGTAGTGGATAAGAATGACCTATGAGTGTAGGTCACCATTACCTAAGAGATAGGTCACCACCAAATAACTCCCAAAACTATCTCCATGTGCACATATGCAATATTACAAAAAATCTAGTGAGGCCATGTAACATGTATAAGTGCCCCACAAATGATTTTATAATGATCATCATTATAACACTAAGTACAAAATTACATTAATCCACTAGACAACATTAAAAGACATTATATCATTCCCCCGTAATTTTGAATAGAGGAATGAACACCTGAGTCGAGGAAGGAGTTGTGTTACATAAGAATAATAGGCCAACAATGTGAAATATTTGATATCGCATAAATCTAATGATGCATCATTGTGCATACAAATGCCTCAAAATGATGTTCTCATAGTCACCATGGTGATAGGATATACAATGGTAAATGTGGCCACTAGAAAATCGTTACATCAAGGGTTGTAATGAACACATTTAGAAGAAGATGGCATTACATTACATTCCCCCTTAGTAACAACTTCAAACATCTTCAATAAGTGGAAAAGATAGTGTCAAACTTTGTTGTTTTCAAGGATAACTTGTTGAGTGGAACAAAGTACGAAGCAATCAATAAGATGCAACTAAATTAGCAATAGGGTGCAATGAAAAGACACATGATACTATCAATAATCAATGCAAAATGACCAACAATGACAACATCAATATGCCCATGATGAAGTGCTAAGAAAATCAAGATAGAGTAGTAATATTCAAAATCAATTTGTCTCCAAACTCTTCACACACACCATGGGTGAAGAAAATAGAGAGATAATTGTAAGAACGATCCTCTAAGATCAAAGGCATGAATCATCATCGCAAGTCCACAATGTGTCAAAGAAAAATATCTCCAAGGAGACATGAATGACATCGGAAGATGAAATTGAATGTAATCCAATAGGTTGAAAGTGTCAATGACCAACTGGAGTACTTAAATCAATAACTTGAACATGATCTCACAATGATCATCAAATTCAACAAGTGCTCAAATATGCACCACATGTAATGTAAAATGGTCTCCCCATCACAAATACATTATGCCCAAAAAAACAACAAACTTTTACCATCAAGAAATTGTCTCAAATAGACTATTGTAGTCAAACAAAGGAGAAATATTTGACCATTACCATCCTCAATAATAATATGGCCAAACAAATAGAAATGGATATCGCCATTGCATAAAGTATGAAATTTAATGCATTTTGAAAAGTAAATTCATTATGTTGTAACCCTTGAGATGTTTTTGGCTAGGAAAATATGCCAAGGAATCCATAGAATGATTGATTTTTTTAAATTGATCTGTCATAAAACAGAGTATTTTTGTTGCTTTGTTGGGCCTGTATCATTAGTCTTTAATTATTTAAAGATTAAGAATGGAAGGAAAAAATTTATATGTTCCAAACAATTAAAATTTTAAGAGAGTGAAAGGAGGAATAAAAGATAACAAAATTAAATTGTGAAGTAATGTATCTTTGATAAATATTACTTAACTTTTAGAATAGAATAAATGATTAAAAAATATGTTTCTAGACCAAAATGAAATTTAAATAGAAATGAATACTTTGTTCCTATTTAAAAAGGAATAATGAAATTTAAGAACATGTCTTCTTAATACTCATAATATTCTTGAAGAAATATGTAACCTTTAGAGATACCTTTTGCAGTTAATGATGGTAGTTGTAGTACTAAATCATCACAGTAATGGAAGTGGACACATTCAAGAGGAATTTAGAAGCATGAAAATAACATCAAGAAAAGGAACACATAGTCTGAAACATAAAAGTTTGGATCTTCAAAACTTGCAGAATTTTTATTAAAGCTCTATAGTCGGGCCGCCAAAAAGCTCCTTTACATAAAGTCTTCCTCATACATTTATACAATTTGGGTCATAAGAAAATTTGGTTATCAGATCCTATTTTCTATCCATTTGATTTACAAAATATCTTTGACTTTCTAAAATAGAAATACAAAATGACAACTATTGTGATCCTGGAATTTCTTCAACTACCTTTCTGTGTCATCATGCAAGCAGTTGGAGGGAAAATTCCGAAGTTTCATTGGATGGATAATTAAATGATATCATGTGCATGTATGTGATATCCATCTTGGTGTATTTATCATATGTAGGAGGATTTGAGAAAAAAAAATTATCTGCGAGAGGACATGGAAGTCATCCATAAGTAAATCTAGAATAGTCTGGCCCCTTAATTTGTCAGCCATGCCTTGAAATTTTGAATCACTTTCTCTGGAAATAAAAAAAAATTATATATTCTTCAAATGATAAGAATTTCCCTTTGTCACTCCAACCTTAAGGCAGTCCTATTTTTCCCAGCTTTTCAAACCTATTGGTAAATAATTCGATGTATATTTTCACACTGATGCATTTATTCTGAGCTATTTGCAATAGATTTATTTTTGTGAAGATCTTTTCATCTTCCATTACCATTGTAGTTCTATCTTTTACACCTTTTCTTATTAGCAGTTCACTGGAATTAGAATTTAAGAACTTAATGATTTGGGTAGCAACCTAAGGCCTTGTTCCTAACCCTTTAAATACTTTATTTAAGGTATCATCAACTTCATATGTCAATATAATATCATTGTCAATGATCTTGAAATAATCCCAGATTTTACTAACTTCATTAATGATCTCATCCCAAATAATATTTCTATCCCCTATCAGATATGGATTTCCAGAAAACTTATCCTTCATTTGATCTATGTATGTTTGCATCTTTGTCTTCAGCTTCTGATATTATGTAATAACTTTGTACTTGTCCTTGACTTCTTCATTTTGTGTTGCAATGGTTTTCTTTAATTTATCAATTTCGTCTCCTTTCATAAGTAAATATGCCAATGTCTTTGATAATCTTGTTGTGGGATCATATGATTCTGCTAACTGTAACAAATGAGATCCTCCCTTCAAATTTTCAATCTGCTTGGCATATAAATCAATATGTTCTTCCATCTGCACCATTTTCTTCAAAAGTTGATCTTTTTCTTCCTAGACTACTTGTAGTTCTGGGGTCTGAACATGGTCAAATACTAGGATGTTTATATTTTTCTTCAATACTTGGATCTCTTTTTCTTTTGTTTTCAATAGTGTTTGTACAAATTCTTCATCTTTTGGATTAGCTCATAGTTCTATTATCCATTGTTCTAACTCCTCCACCTCCACTCTTATTTGTTTGGTTCTAGAGGCTAACTTTTCATTTTTTAATTAAGTCCCGAGTTTTTCATTTATGACCTGAAGCTTCTTGATTCTAAGATTGGCTATCATAGAATCCATGTTTATCATTTATGTAGTTTGTCTTTTCAAATAAAATTTATCCAATGGATGGACTGCATTCAGGTCAATGGAAATGTTTGTTACCTTCTTCTGTTATTTTGGCTCCATAACTACTATAGTCAATCTTTGTTTCTCATAATACACATATGAGATCATCCTGGTATGATATGCATCACGATCATAAACTTTGGTAATCGTATTATTTTTCATGCTTTCACCTGATTTTTTGATCTATGTGAACTAATGAACCTGGTCTATCTATTTTGATTGATCAATAATCCCTGACTCAGTTTCACTTTGACTTTCTAAGATCTTGATTTTTTCTGATGATGTTACTTCTACAGTCACAACGGGGCTCTTTTTTCTTTTTCTTTTGGTAACTATGGATCCTATTCTTCCTCTAGTGCTTCCATTTTTTGTCTTTTGCTTGATCCTTATTCATATGTTCCTAAATCCTTTAGGGTTGATTCTGCGGTCTTTATTTTGTATGTCTTCTAAAACTGTTGTGGTGTTTGCGTAATTGGAGACTTCACATATTTATTTGATACTTTACTCTGGACTTGTAAAATGTTTTTTACATCTTGTCAACTCTCTTGATTTTCCAATAGCTCCAGCTTAGCTTTTTGTTGATGTTGATAATGAGTCTTCCCATGTGAGATTGTTTTTTAAGAGATTATACCATGGGGGTCATAATTCGACGGTTCTCCCTGTTGAAATCCCAAGGCTAAGAGAAGCTTTGTCGTTACCTGCAATGTTGATCTAGTATTGACAATGAAAGGACCTAACTCCTTCTTTAATTTGAACTTTCCTTATATTCATTTGACACAAAATGAATTTCATCTGAGTTTAATCTTTGTGTAACATATTCGAAAGAAAAAATTTGGGGAGTCAAGAAAACATACAAGAGGAAAGGACAAAGTTGACAACCATAAATTATGATTTCAGTATGATGTTCAAAGATGTATGAGTCTCCCACTTTCTTATCTAGGCTTAACTATAATATTTTTTTGCATTCATGAAATATTATGGAGGGGACTTCATTGTATATGATTTGGTAGGATTTAGACATAAATTGGTCAACATACTGTGAAAATACAACATTCGAAGACTTCTTCTTAATCATAGAATTCTGGTGAATGACTGAAGTTGGGTTACAAATATCGTCTTCGACCTTTAAACCTATATGCATAAAATGGAAAGCTTGAGAGAATAGGAAAAGGTAAACCATGTAATATTGATACCTAAATCATCTAATAGATTCAAATTCTAAGAGTTGATAATGAATTTGATCTGCCAAGAATTTGGCATAATTAAATCTAGTGATGGGTTTGGTTGTAATTGGGCAAATGGAAACCATAATTCCTAACACAAACTCATCAATTTTTGAGTCATTGTTTTTTCCCAAAATTGCAGAAATCATAGAAATATTTTTTTCTGAAACATCAGGAAACAAATTGGATTCAATAACAACATTATCATCAGAAACGTCAATTTTTTTGCAGAGATACAACTATAACAGGGTTACACTTTCCTCTGGTTTTAGTTCTCTAAAGCATTTTGCATATATAAACTCATTTAATGCTTCACCATCATGCTTTAATGGCCATCTCATCATTTCAACGATGGATTGAGGAGTTAATTCGATTAGGAGAGACCCAGTTGTAGAAATTATGGCTCTCTTTGAAGGGATGTAGTTTGAAGCACACCAAACTACAAATTCTGGGAAATGGTACACTTGAGGCATTAAAAACTTGGCTAAGTCAGATTCCCAGGAGTTGTAATGATCAACTAGATCCCTATAACTTTGGTTAGCTTGCTGGTGTAACTCAAAAAGTTCAAAAGATAATACAGGGTCAAAAATATCCTTGTCTTTGTCAACTAGGTCTTCCTCTACAGTGTTCATGTTTTCTTCGAATTTACATGACTGAGAATATTCCATTCTAGATAAGAAAACTAGGAGAGAATATAGGTTTGAAATTACCTGTAGAGGAGGTTGATTGGGACAAGTTTCACGTTGGAATGATGATGGAGAATGGTGTCAAAACAATTTACAAGGCGCTGGAACAAATTTTTGAGATCTTGAATTGTTTACAGATCTCAAAATAAACTGAATAGTTTACCTTTACCCCTTTTAAATCGAAAGTGGATATGTGTCATTTTATGATTGGTGAAAAGTTAATTAAAATTAAAATTTACCTTTTTTCTCCAGCTGACATCACGTGGGACACGCGTCAGTCTCATGTTGATTATAGGGGGGTCGTGTGTAGTTAGGATAACTATAGGATGGGGGACACAATTCATGGATGAGCACCACGTCAAAGGCTATTTAACTTGGGTTGAGTGTTGCGGTCCCCCTCCCTTATGTTAAACGTTGAGCATGAGGGGGTGGTTGTAATCCATCATGGCCCATCGATCTAATGGTAAGAGCGCGCGATTAAACTTGTGAGAAACATACATTTTATTAGTTTTGATATCGAATAATAATAATACTAAAAATAAAATATAAAAAGGTTTCGAATAAAACTTTAATTTATTAAAAATTTAAAATAAAATAAACTAATCCTAAACGCTAAACTCTAATAAAATGAAATTTTATTATAAAAATTTTAATTTTAACTAATTCCCAAAATTTTATTCAATATGTTCAAAGACCTAAAACTTCCTAAACATAAAATTTTAAGGTTTTAAGGAAAATTTAGACCATGTTACAACATCTGGCTCCATCTGGGGATTATGTTTCCCTGTGAGACACAGAAGAACAATAGACCACATGCCTTTATTGGGTTATGGAGTCATTATTTCTAAAAGAGATTAATTAAAACTTCTAATGTAAATTATTTTCATCTTTAAAAACAATAAATCATTTCTTCTCATTTGTAAGATAAAACTATAATTGAAGAAACTGCACTATTACTAATTTTAGAATTTAATGTGTTTAAAATTTAACCGGAGAAGGATAAAATTTCACTCATTTAACTTTACTCTGGAATATTAGGGGTAACATAATTCTGAGTTTTGGCTAAAGAGTCAACTTTATGACTAGTGTTCATACTTCAAAACTTTTTAAGCTTATGACATAATTATTTGGGTCAGAACAAAGTATTTGTGAAGAAACTAGCTTGAGTGAGAAATAAGGTTTAAGATACTTATTGGAAATCGTTTTCATCCTCATGGTGTTTCTACACTACCAAAAAGCATCCATAGCATATGGTGTAGTCACCCCAACATCACAGGCCTTGCTTCACTGCCAGCGAGCGTCCATAGCCCCGGTGAAGATACCCGCATTTTCCACTTGAATTTCCTTTCACCATCCCTTTCAGTTGATTTAATAATTTTTAGGAGATGGGGGAATCAATATGTTTTTCACATCTAAGGGATGATGTATGTTTATCAAGGATGATTTAGAAATACCTGAGTGATGAAATATACTCATAAAAATTTTCATTTCCCCATTTATGACTTTGTCTTTCCAAAACAAAAATCATTTTTAATGGTAAGCCTTGAGTAAAACAACCAGTTTACAAATTTGACACTAAAGTCTCTACCCAGGAGAAATACCTTTTATAAACCTTTTCAACTTTCATGAGAGAGTAAATAAATGTTCTCCTTTCTGGTTTATGAATAACATGTCAAAATATAAACTATCAGTTGAAACGACCTTTTCTATTTAGATTTTATAATATGAGAAGATAAGAACACAAGTTTTCAAAGAAAAAGAATTATTAAATGTAATGATATTTAAAAGGATGAACAAACTATCTAAGAAACAATGTTTATGTGTTTATTTGTTTTGATCATCTTTATAAATTAAAAGCAAGAAAATTGATTATATACAATGAATGAAAAACTGGATTTTAAAACTAAATGTAGTGCTTTAGGAACTGCCCATTCACATGCAATTCCAACAAATTTCCTTCCAGATTTGAAGGGAGAATGAATTATTTCCCTCCACTGCATCAATCTTGTACGGTCCTAACAACAAATGATCTAACTTTCCATGTTTGCTAGGATCCTCTCTTCTACTATCCTATCTTAGTACTAAGTCACCATGAATGAAGGTTTTTGTTTTTGCTCTCTTGTCAAAAATGGACTTCATCTTGTCTTGATGTTCCTGGAAATTTTCATTAACTCGCTCTCCAGTTTGTTGTAATTCAATTAACTAATCCATTCTTCTAGTAAGATCATTAGATTATTCTTCAATGCCCTGCATCAATTTCATCACAGGCATAGAAAGATTAATAGGAAGTACCACATCATTACCATAAATCAATTGAAAATGAGACATACATGTAGACCTTTTAGTGTTGATTATGTTAGCCCAGAGTGCAAACTTCAAATGAGAGTTCCCAGCCTTCTTGTTATTTTTTAATACTTTCTTAATGACTTTCATTAGAATCGTATTTGATGATTCAACTAATCCATTACCTTGAGGGTAATAGGCAGTGGAATGACCAAGGATAATATTGTATTTCTGACAAAAATATATCATTGCAAGAGATTTAAAAGCTTGAGCATTATCAATTATAATTTTCCTAGGACATGCAAACCCGGAAAAAATATTTTCTTCAAGAAATTTGATCGCAACTGCATCAGTATAAAGTCTGGTTGGAATCGCTTCCACCCATTTATAAAAATAATTTGTTGATGTTAGGATCCACTTGTGTTGTGCACTTGAAGCAGGATGAATCTTACCTATGAAGTATAAACCCCATTGTTGGAAATGATATTCAACTTTTATTAGAACCAAAGGCCAAGAAGGAAGCCTTTGTTTTCCTGTAAAAATATAGCATTCTCTACGAGATATGACTTTTTCATTTACTTCAAAAAATAATTTTGGCCAGAAATATCCATCTTTCAGTGTTTTACATGTTGTAGATCTCCAACCATGGTGTCCTTCATATATTCCTTTGTGAAACGCATCAATGATTCATGTAGTCTCATCTTCAACAACACAATTTAGCAAAACTCCCAAAGGGTTTTTCCAATCAAGTTTTTCATTTATTATACAATACTTGATTGCTTGGAGTTTAAGGGATCTAGCTTTTGCTTGACTAAAATCTAATGGACATTCAAGATTTTGAAAATAAAATACAATATCTTTGTACCAAGGAGATAGAGAAAACTTATCATGAATTTTTACCAAAGGTTGTTGTAAATTTGTCTCCTCATATTCAACTGAAGGATGATATGTTATATCTGCAATCTGATTTATTCCAAGAACTATGCAGTTTGATTCAACTAAAAGTTTTTCTAAACCTTGGCCTTTAATCAATTTTGTTGGTTTTATCTCCAGATCATACTCTTGAATCTTAGCTATCCATTTACCTATTTTTCCATCAGTATCAGGTTGGTTTAGGATGTCTTTTACTATGTTTCTAGGAACATAAACGATTATTCAGGGCTTTTACCAATGCATAAGTCTATTTTTCCATTATGTTATACTTGAGTTTAGAATCTCTTAAAATCTTTCTAAAAAATTCACTTGGTTGTTCTTGCTTTTCCTCGGTCCTTTGTAAGAGGACAATAGTGATAATGTTATCAAATGCAAAGGAGAAGATGAGAAACTCCTTATAATAATCTGAACTTGCCAGAACTGGTGCTTCTCCCAAAGCTTTCTTGATTTGATAAAATGAGTATCTAGATTCTAGGGACCATTTAACCTCATTATCCTTCTTAATCATGTTAGTCAAATCCTTCACCACCTCAGAAAAATTAGGAATGAATCTTCTAAAAAAGCCATTTTTTCCAAGGAAGGACTGAATCTCCTTTTTATTTCTTGGTAAGTTAATAATTTGTATTGCTTCTACACATTGAGGATCAATCTTGACTTCGTTCTTTGAGACAATGTGACCAAGTAACTTTCCTTCCTACATAGAAAAATGATATTTTTTAGATTCAATGATAAACCATATTTTTTGCATTTAATAAAAGTATGTCTAAGATGTTTTAAATGATCTTGATCTGATTTAGAAAAGACAGTAAGATCATCTAAATAAATCACAACAAATTTGTCATTTTCTCCCACAAATGCTATGTCCATTTCCTTCTAAAATGTTGCTCTTGCATTCATTAGCCCAAAGTACATTTTGTCATACATGAAGGTTCACCATGGTGTGGTAAATGCAGTCATCTCTCTCTCTTTTTCATGCACAACAATATGGTTATAACATGACAAGCCATCAATCATATAAATTCTATTAGCACCCACTACTTTTTGCAAAACATGATCCATTTTAGGTAAATGATAATTATTCTTTAATGAAGATTTGTTGATTTTTCTTAAATCAACACAGAGTCTTCTTTCACTGTTTTTTTTTCTAACAGGTACTAAGTTTGCAACCCAAGAAGAATATCTCAAAGGAACTATAATCTTTGCATCTAATAATTCTTTTAGTTCATTTTCAATAACTGGGAAGAGGATAGGATTTACCTGTCTTATTTTGTTTCTAAATGGTTTGGATCCTACCTTAAATGGAATTCGGTGATGAATTACGTTGGTATCATATGTTTTCATATCCTCATAATACCAAGCAAACACTTCAATAAATTATTTGAATAAATCAACATACCCGACTTTCTTATCAGAAGGAAGAAGCTTTGATAGCTTGGTGTTCTTTTGTTCATTTTCAGTGCCAATATTACAATATTCTACTTCTTCACTTTGAGGGTTCACAATAGGTTTCACAACAATGTCATCTTTATCAAAAAAATTCTACAGAGGTATCAATCCCTCTGGAATCTGGTTGTTTCTTAAAACCGTCATTTTATGGTTAGCAATCATATCTTGCAATTTAGGATCTGGATGACTATTTTGATTAATATGTTTATTATCTTTATCATCCTCTTGGTCAATATGATTTGTAGAGAATTCATCAACCATTTCCAAAAATTTCTTAATCTGTTGATCATGTTCAAATACTTTCCAATGTTTGACATTGTCAGGAATTGAAGGTTTGTACTTCATTTCCACTTCATATTTAATATTGGAAATCTCAGGAGGTCTAAAAGGCTTGCTGCTACTACTAAAGAGTCATATTGATGGTTTTCAAGTCTTGGTATTGCATGAATATTGAATGTCAAAAAGAAGTTCTCAATAAAGTCCGAAGAATAATTCCTATAGAATCTCATCCTAGGGTGGTTATCTTGATAAATTTTCCTTATTTGTTTCACAATTAATTATACATCTCCATAGACAATAAGATTTTTTATTTTCATTTTCCTAGCAACTTATAAACATGTAACGCCCCCATCGTTACGACTACAAGCGACGTAAGCAAGTGCAATTTTTTTTTTTGTTTGAAGCAGGAAGGCAACAACGAAAACAGTTAAACAACACAACTTGATGACGAACACAATCCACGCAGATCAGGCAACATACACCAATGACTCAACACACTAGCACATCAGGAAACTGAACGAAACATGCGATAATCCAAGACAAATATAAACGACTACCTGCCTGACACAAGCAAGACAATGCCTACAAGCTAAAGGACAACATCAACCAACCCGACACAACATCTTTGACGACCAGTAAATGGAAACGTCTACGATGCACAAATCCAAACGTGTAAGGAGTTACAAACCAAGTGCCAACATCAATTACAACGAACAACGCCCACATCGAAAAGCACAGACTCCAGCCAGGTTATCATTCACCTCTATCCATCAAGGTGCGCGATGATCCCCTCATCAAGAATCATGTCGTCACCAGGTGATCGGCATGACAGTAACCATGGCGTCACATAACATAAATGGACCCTTAACCCAAGCTAAATCCAACGTGCTAGGAGACCAAATTAACTGACAAGAAGACTATACCCACGCACCCAAGCAATAAGTTGACAAGACACAAAATGACATCACTCAAATTAAATTGTGCAAGCTTTTAAACGACTTCACCAACAAACCATTATCTGTTAAGAAAGATGTCTAAGTGTGAAGGAATGAACTATTATAATTTTACTATTATCATAAATGTAACCATAAATGTGACCATAATGTGAACTATTATGAATGTTACTATTATCATAAATGTTATCACAAATGTGAACTATTATATGCACTTAACAAAATCAAAATATGCCCATCAACAAATATACATTGTCCATTAAAATAAGTGAACTACTTAACATTAAAAAGTGATCTACACTGCTTATTAAATATTCGACATTGTTGTCTATATTATTGTTGTCTAAATTAACAAGTCTCTGGATGACTCTATTGATAAACTATTAATAATTATAATGATATCGCTGGGTAAATAACCATAATTAATTGATAAATAAATATTGTTGTGTAATATAATTACTGTCAACAATATTTAAAATGGTATCCATGATATCAAATCGCTATCCACTAAAAAAAATTAACAATGTAAAGGGAATGACAAGGAATAACACTATAATTCTTTGTTTAAATAAAAGAGTTAGTCATATTTATATCGCTAGCATGTAAAAACATAGCAACACATCACACAAAAATTGATGTCATTGCTTTCATATAAAATATTTCACTGTGTTCCAACATATATAAACTCATAAAAATCAATAAAACCATAACTAAAATGTTGTGTAAAAATGGTAAAGGAGAAATTGAAACTCTCAACATTTGGATCTCTACCCAGCATATCGCTGTGTAAAATACATTTTTAAACGTGGATTTAAAACGCTAAGAAAAATGTATCGCTGCATAGCAAGGTCGCAGAGTAAATTACATTTAAAAGTGAAATTAAAAATCTACAAAATTGGGATCTTTGTCCAACGAAATCATAGAGATAAGATACATTTAAAAGTGGAATTAAAAACTCTACTAGTTGGGATCTCTGTCTAGCGAAATCGCAGAGATAAATTACATATAAAAATGAAATAAAAACTCTACGAAAGGGGATCGCTATCCATCGCAATCGCAGGTATAAAATACATTTAAAGTGAAATTGAAAACTCTGATAATTGGGATCTCTATCCAGCGAATTCCCAAAGATAAATTACATATCAAAGTGAAATAAAAACTCTACAAAAGGGGATCTGTGCTTGAAATTCCTTGAGAATTAAAAATACATTTAAAAATTAAATCCAAAAAACTCTACTAATTGGGATCTCTATCCAGCGAAATCACAGAGATAAATCACACATATAAAGTGAAAAAGAAAACTCTACGAAAGGGGATCTCTGTCCAGCGAAATCGTAGATATAAAATACATGTAAAAATGAAATTAAAAACTCTACTAATTGGGATCTCACGAAATCGTAGATATAAAATACATGTAAAAATGAAATTAAAAACTCTACTAATTGGGATCTCTGTCCAGCAAATCGCAGAGATAAATTACATATAAAAGTGAAATAAAAACTCTACGAAAGGGGATCTTTGTCCAGCGAAATCGTAGATATAAAATACATATAAAAGTAAAATAAAAAAACTCTACTAACTGGGATCTTTGTCCAGCAAAATCGCAGAGATAAATTACATATAAAAGTGAAATAAAAACTCTATGAAATTGGGATCCATGTCCATCGCAGAGATAAATTATTCGAAAACACAGGAGGAGATTTATCAATCCAGAACGCAGAGATTGACATTCAACTCAGAGGTTTATCATTCACAATGTAGAGTTTTATCAAAATAAATGCAGAGATACTCAATCACAAGAAGGTGCAAAGACCAATCATTCGGCAATGAATCAATAGAAAATGCAGGGATACTCATTCACAAGAAGGCGCAAGGATTAGAGATTAATAATAAGAGAAAAACGAAGAGACAAGTGAGGGATAGATGAATAGGCAAAGATTAAACTTCACTTATTATCCATGCACAGGAAAGTAGGCCATTTGAATCTATAGTTTTTTAAACACTGGAGTGACGACCGTCGATTCAACTCCTGGTTGTTTTCTCAGGCATAGACTAATAACTTAAGGAATGGGGAACAGAAGATAAAAAATTAAATTTTTCTTCACATTAATCAATAAAAAAAACGTAGAGAAGTCATTGCAATCAGAGGTTGGGTTCGCTACGGGAAATCAATTCAGAATACAGCGAGCAAGGGGATTACAAAAACCATAGGAAAGAAAGTGCAAGAAATCTCATGGAAATGAAATCTTCAACCAAGCACAAAAAAAATAACATGTGTAAATTCAATTTCATTACAAGTAACAACTTTAACAGGCATACCTTAGCCAACATGAATGCTCTTTGTCCTGCACGCACTCTGTTTAGCTCCCACTTTCCAACCAATGTGACCTCACCTATACCTCCCAGCCAACTCTAGGGGTAATCTTACTCCCCATGAGCCCCCCAAGCCGCAAAGGGGCCACACACACAATGCCAGAGAACAGATAGCACCCAACTCACCTCGCAAGGTCGAGCTACCACTCGTTACCTGAGCTGGGTATCCCAACTCCCACAAGAGAAAGTCCATTCAAAGGTAAAATTCAGCAGTGTAACTTTACGCAATAAAGATCAGATCCATATTCCTCCTCCTCCATCCTTTTTATAGAGTTTTTAAGTAATCAGTTTCCCAAATTCTCATTAAATTCTTTTTTCATTAATTTTAATTAGGAAAAAACTCCCCCTGTACACATGTCACCCATCCCCTAGTTGCACCAAAAAATCTATTTTATTAATTAAATAAATATTCATATTTCCCTCACCCACCTAAAAGCATTCCTAAAAACACTCCTTGGTGTCCCAAAATTCCCTTACAAAACTCAAATGACTTATACCTTACTTAATTTCTAGTTGAATTCATAAATAGAAAGTTCCCAAGGCAAGATTCCTTACTAAGTTAGACATTCAACTTTTTCTTTACGTTTCCCCTTTTCTTTAAGTTTCCCCTTTTTCATTAAGTTTCCTATTTCTTTTAAGTTTCCCTATTTTTCCTTGTTAACTAAAAATAAATTTAGCAAGTGTAGAAAAACAACCATTTACCCTTTTTCCTCTTTAATTAAAATTAATTTGGCAAGTGTAGATAAAACAACCATTCACCCTCTTTTCTTTTTAACTAAAAATTAAATTAGCACATGTAGATAAAATAACCATTTCCCTGTTTTAAAATTTTAATCCTCCATTATAATTTGATTTTAATAAATTAATTTGAATTTCTTACCCCCCTTCTTGTTACATGTTTATTTATTATTATTTTTTGACCGCATGTTCTACTTAGACCTAGGTTTTAATTTCTCTAGGTTGGGGGACATTTTTATTAGGGAATTTTTTTTTTAAATCTTACTTATCACATCATTCATTTTAAGGCCGACTAGGTTTATTCACTTACCCATTAAACTCGTGACATGCCCTTCAGGACGCACTACGTGCTCCAAGGGTGCCACTCACCTCTTTTTGTTTTCCTTGCGTGATGTGCCCTTCAGGACGCACTACGTGCTCCAAGGGTGTCACTCGCCTCTTGACTGACTTTAGTAGACATCAAACCCCTGGAGTCAATACTCTGCTAGGTGATCTTGTGGGATACTAAGGGCCTCTAAGGAATAAGTCCCCTGCTTATTGCGCGCCCCTTAGAATCATCGTGAGCGACTATCACAGTTTTACCTCACAACATCGTGGGTCTTCTCAAAATAGGTAATCATTAACCTACAGTTCGAGCCATGGCGGGAGTGCTAGTAGGTTGTGGCAGGGATGTTGCCACACCTCTCCCTCAAGTATTTGGTTGTATTGCATGACCCCTCTACTCCACATGTGAGTCTGGTCGGCAAGCTATCGTCAGCCTGCATCCATTAATGAATCATGTCAACAATAATAATCAATCATCATAACATCTAATCATATGTACATATGTCATATCAACAACAATCAAATCCCAATAGTCCACTCCCTGACTCGATCCAGAGTCTAAGGGGTTTCATCCATGCCTCTGCATCCTCAATGTCCAAAGTCCTGCACACTCA
>SNQJ01S0003755.1:331338-349495 GCA_010110895.2 Picea sitchensis | reverse complement strand
TTTGGAAATTTATCTTTCACACCTATTCCAAAGCCCTACAACTAATCTAATGTAGGTTTGCTACCAGAAAATATAAAATTGTCTAATCAATTTTAATAAGCACTTTATTTTATGGCTATTGTTACTCAAAAGGAAAATGACATGGACAATATGGTGTTTTGACCGACTCGAAAATTATGCAAAGATATGAAGATGCAATTTTTTCATTTCGATGAAATCTATGCTACGAGAAGGAGAAAACATTTATCATTCCCATATGCACGATGTCCCAAAATATATTAAACTCATCAATATCAAGATTCTCAAGAAATGAGAAAAATGTACTGAACACCAATGCACGATTCATGCCCCCCCCGACCATGAGGGGGAAAATTTTTCATAATTTAAGAGCAAAAAATGCCAAGAGTCATGCAATTTCGCTACTTGAAATGCAAGGATGCCCCCAATCTAATATAAAGAAAGAAATTAAATCTTTTTGTCTCAAAAATTTCACTAAAAGCAATAATGAACTTTGTTAAAACAAAGAAACCCAAACTAGTCTTTTCAATTGCATAAGAAAAATGATCTTTCAAGCAATAAGCAAATGATAAAAGACCAAGAAAACTAAACTTTCAACCAATCACTGGTTCTGAACTAATCAAACACACTCAGATTCTCAAATCAGAGAGAAAGGTTGTGCCAAGAAAAGTCAAGAAACGAAAGTCAAGACAAAAGTGACAAGAAAAGTCTTGAAATCCTAAGACTATTCATGCACGCAAATGAAGACAAGAAATACACCAATCAATGGTCCAAGAAACACTTATAAGGCACCTAGACTGATCTGGGTAGTTGAAGATGCCAAAACTCAAATCCAAAATTTTGAAAAAATGAGTTCGCAGGCTTGTAGTATTACACAGTGCGAGAATTAGGCATTCTCACAGGTGGCCCTTTAGCAGGGTGTGAGAACCTCGCACTGAAACCTAAAGGCAGAGTGCAAACTCTACCTATTCTCGCAAGCTGCAATGAAGTACAGTGCGAGAATGTCTGAACATAGTCAAAATTTTGGAAAATAAAGCAAAATTGAAAAAGGCCTCTGGACCTAGAGGGTCTATCAAGATATCTTGAAGACTCAGAGATTGATAGGATAGGAGAAAAGTGAAACTAGAGCACATGGCCACAGAAAAATATCAAAAGCCACAAAGAAAATGGGATTGTTTCCCCAGTGGATTCACCAATTTTGTTATTGGATAAATCCATAAGTGCGGACACAAACCGATCTCCCTAGATCCACCTGGATCTAGAACAAAGCAAGACAAAATATGACTCTTTCCCTAGATTCTAACCTTTGAATTAAATAGGAGGCAAGAACAAAGAACATACCTTATTATCGCGTCCTTTGATCTTTGTTGCTCCCGCTTCGCTCCAGTGCTCTTATGCAGCCAAGATCAAGACAACACAAACCAACCAAAGTGAAGAAAGCATAATCTATTCAACAGTCAATCTATGTATATGATCAAGGAGTTATACAATAAAGTGGACTTAGCTTTATGGGAAAGGGACATATTACTGTATCATATTAATGGAAAGTAAAGATTACAACCTGAGCCTTGATGTCGCAAGCTTCCTTTCGATGGCCCTTGGCTCCGACACACACACTTTCTCACTTGCATGAAGAAGATCAACTCCTTTATATGAACTTGCTGGAGTCTCCAAGATGATGTAGCATCAATCCTTCACACAATTCTTTTCACCAATTCTCCAATGAATCTTTCTTCTCTTTGCTTGCTTAACATTTTCCATGAGAATTCACTCAATATATAAGAGAGAATGAATTGGTTACTTGGATAAGAATGATCCCAAAATATCAGGGAATCTAGTACTAGGATAACCATTCGAATGTCATCTCATCCTTCTAGAAGATTCCCTTCTAGAAGCATCGAGAATTCATCTTTTTCCTTGCTTTAGAAAGAGTTCACACCCTAGCAGTTCAACACAGTGCGAACTTCTTGCACCCTGGCTTAAGGTAGCCTGTGAGAATCAGGCATTCTCGCAGGCAAATATATTAGTAGCCTATGAACAGTCTTCAAAAATGAGTTTTTTGGAAGAGATGAAAATAACTTTTTCTCAGGAGAAAGTTCTTATGAAGAGCCTGAGTACACCATCATCAATACATCATCATGATGACCAAAATCATGGGTAACAGATAGCCATCGGATCCAGGAGGAGTTGCACGAGGTTTAATCCTCATATGAAAAGGAGTGGAGCCGTCAGATTTCGGCATTTTGGGGTTCGTCATTTCAGGAATCCCGAGGACAAGAGACTGGGGCACTTCACGGTGAAAACCCCGAAGTCGTGAAATGCGACTTGCCTTTGGAGTAGAAACTTTGGCATTTCGGCATATCGAGGTTTCAGATACTGGGAGGTTGAAGGAGCAAACATTTATCATAGAAGATTGAGAAATTGCGAATCCCGAAGTCCCGAAAAGATCAGGACCGTCCATCGTTGGGAGGACACATGGCAAGCGGTCAAGGTTTCAGAGAAATTCCCGAAAGGTTGTGGGTCATTGATCCAGTTGGATCGTACTCGTTAGTTCAAGAGGGACATAGACCGAAAATTCGGTATTTCATCATTTCGGCTACCAGGAGATACAAAGGGTGAGAGTCAAAGCTCTTCACCCATGAAATCCCGAAAGGATCGTGACCGTCCAACAGGAGTACACGTGGCGAGCAGTCGAGGTTTCAGGGAAATTCCCAAAAGGAGGGTTTCGACATTTTGGCTACCGGGAATGCAAAGGGTAAGAGTTTGGGACTCTTGAACCATGAAATCCCGAAAATATATGAGTCGTCGGATCAGGGGAGGCTCATAGTCGTTGATCCCAATTTGGAGTAGAAGACCGGTGTTTCAGGGATTGGTACTTCGGTATTTCGGATACTAGGAGCTCGAAGGGGCAATGAATTGTTGCAGTCGGGATCGCGAAGTCACGAAAACCTGAAAGCGTTCTAAGGAATAACGTCAGGTCATGGGACAGGGTCACGTGGACAGGACCCAAGCAAGGAGTCGGTCGCAGATTTCAGCATTTCAGAGTTTGGCTATTCGGCAACTCCGATGACAAGGAGTCGGGGCACAGAGGATTGAAAACCCCAAAGTCGTGAAACGCGATGTGTCGTGGAGAAGGAACTTCGAAGGAGTTTAGCATTTCGGCATTTCGGAATTCATATTTTCGGCCATCTTGAGGATAAGAAACCGGGCACTTCGGCGTTGGAAACCCCAAAGTCCTGAAAGCAACATATCTTTGGAGTGAGGTTGCGGTCACACGTTTCGGAAGTTCGGGATTTGGAATTTCGGCAATCCCGGGGATAAGAAGTCGGGCACTTGACATTGAAAGTCCTGAAGTTGCGAAATGAGACATACCTTCAGAGTTAGGTTGCGGTCACGGCAGAAACGGCCACATGGATCGAGATGTGGGCCAGGGCTAATTGTCGATTGACTCCATTTCGGCATTTCGGCATTTCGGAGTTTGGGGAATCGAAGGGTCAAGAAACTTGACATCAGAACTCCCGAAATCGCGAAACCTAAAATCCCTTTTCGGAAAGGGTCGCGGTCATTTCTGGTGGACGTGTGGAGGGGAAGACTCACACCTGGTGCATTGCTTGTGCAAGTGGAGTTTTCGTAAAGAACATGTGGATCTGATTCGTTGAAGGTTCCAGCAGGGAACTAAAGGAGTCGCTTCGGCTCGAGGAGAAATCAGAACTATCCTAAGACCAGGAGGTCGCAAAGAACCTGTTGAGGCAGGGGGTGCTGCGTCATTCAGTTTTTCCTGCATGTTATTCTGTGTATGATGAATGTCTTCATGTGTGTGTATTTATATGTTGTAGATGTATGATTAAGTGTTCATTTGCAGGGACAGATAGGTTATGCTATTTGTGGGTTCTTTGATTTCAGTTTTGGGGTTCTTTGAGGCTTCATGCCAAAAGGGTGTGACAGAACACTGCGGGTTTTGAAAGCCAGTGCATAGATGCACTCCTAAATTCTACAGAATTTGGGCAAGGATGTGCCAGGAGGGCGCACTAGCCGAAGTAATTGGCTCAAGGAGGAAACCTCAAGGTTGTTGAACACCTTGGAGGAGGGATTGTGCAGAGGAGGACACAGCAAAAGACATAATTACTGAGGGATTCTGTGAGAGCTCTGCCAGGAGGGCATTGAGCAGGTGCATATAGTGCACAAGAGAAGGAGATAGAATCACTGAGGATTCTATAGAGCTCTGCTAGGAGGGAATTGAGTAGGTGCAAGAAGTGCACAGGAAGAACTCTTTTGAGTTCTATAACAAGAGAAGTGTCACATGAGGACCTTCACAGGGTTACTGAACACCCTGCAGGCTCAGTAAGGAGTTGCTTGAGTAAGTGGTTGCTAAGAGGGCACCAAATCTCCATCTGAGGGAGAGAAAAGAGTTAAGTCCCTTAGAGGTCTGAGCAACAGATAATCTTAGGATGAACAACACCTTCCTGTGTGCAGGGACCCTGCAAGGAGAGCAGAGGTCGAAGAATCCTTTAAGGATTCAAGGAGGACAAAGCTCAGGAGGAAGAGTGCCTTTGCGCACAGAGAAACAGCTGCAAGGAGCGCAGAGGTAGAGAAACCCTTTCGAGGGTTCAGAGTTTGATAAAGCTCAGGAGGATTAGTGTTTTCAGAAAGCAAGCGAGGTCCAAACCCTTCAAGCTCGCAGAGGAAGCAAAGGTTGAGGCCTTTGAGATTTTAGAAAATCTTCCCAAGAGAAGGAAGAAAACACATGCTCAAAAAGGAGCTACAGCTGCCGTCAGATCTGGGTGCACAGACCGATAGCCATCGGATCTAGGAGGAGTTGCACGAGGTTTAATCCTCGTATGAAAATGAGTGGAGCCATCAGATTTCGGCATTTCGGGAATCCCGATGACAAGAGACTAGGGCACTTCACGGTGAAAACCCTGAAGTCACGAAACGCGACTTTCCTTTGGAGCAGAAACTTCGGCATATCGACATATCAGGGTTTCGGATACTGGGAGGTCAAAGGAGCAAACATTTGTCGCGGAGGATCGCGAAATCGCGAACCCCAAAGTCCCGAAAAGATCAGGACCGTCCATCGTTGGGAGGACACATGGCAAGTGGTCAAGGTTTCAGAGAAATTCCCGAAAGGATGTGGGTCATTGATCCAGTTGGATCATAGTCGTTAGTTCAAGAGGGACATAGACCGAAAATTTGGTATTTCGGCATTTTGGCTACCGGGAGATACAAAGGGCGAGATTCAGAGCTCTTGACCCATGAAATCCTGAAAGGATTGTGACCATCCAATAGGAGGACACGTGGCGAGTGGTCGAGGTTTCAGGGAAATTCCCGAAAGGAGGGTTTCGGCATTTCAGCTACCGAGAATGCAAAGGGTAAGAGTTCGAGACTCTTGACCCATGAAATATTGAAAAGATCTGAGCCGTCGGATCAGGGGAGGCTCATAGCCATTGATCCCAGGTTGGAGTGGAAGACCGACGTTTCATGGATCGGTACTTCGGTATTTCGGATACCAGGAGCTCGAAGGGGCAAGGAGTTGTTGCAGCCAGGATCGCGAAGTCCCGAAACGCAAAAACCTGAAAGCGTTATGAGGAATAGCGTCAGGTCACGGGATAGGGTCATGTGGACAGGACCCAAGCAAGGAGTCAGTCACATATTTTGGCATTTTGGAGTTCGGATATTCGACAACTACGATGACAAGGAGTCGGGGCACAGAGGATTGAAAACCCTGAAGTCGTGAAACGCGACATGCCGTGGAGAAGGAACTTCGAAGGAGTTTGGAATTTTGGCATTTCAGGATTCCGCTTTTCGGCCATCCTGAGGACAAGAAACCGGGAACTTCAGCGTTGGAAACCCCGAAGTCCCGAAAGCAACATATCTTTGGAGTGAGGTTGCGATCACACATTTCAGAAGTTCAGGATTCGGCATTTCGGCAATCCCAGGGACAAGAAGTCGGGCACTTGACATTGAAATTCCCAAAGTCACGAAACGCGACATACCTTCGGAGTTAGGTTGCAGTCACGAAGGAAACGGTCACATGGACCGAGATGTGGGCTAGGGCTAACTGTCGATTGAGTCCATTTCGGCATTTCAGAGTTTAGGGAATTGAAGGGTCAAGAAACTCGACATCAGAACTCCCGAAATCGCAAAACCCAAAATCCCTTTTTGGAAAGGGTCGTGGTCATGTCTGGTGGTCGTGTGGAGGGGAAGACTCACACCTAGTGTATTGCTTGTGCAGATGGAGTTTTCGTAAAGGACCTGTGGATCTGATTCGTTGAAGGTTCCAGCAGAGAACTAAAGGAGCCACTTCGGTTCAAGGAGAAATCAGAACGATCCTAAGACCGGGAGGTCACGCAGAACCTGCTGAGGCAGGGGGTGTTGTGTCATTTGGTATCAGAGCTACTTTATGTCTGTATACCGCGAGCAGAAGGAGGCAGAGAAGGAGAAGAAAAACACTCGGATACACGTCAAAGTGGTATCAGAGTAGGATTTGACTTATGTAGGCGACAGAGGCAGGTTGCAGAGACATGCAGGAGAAGACAGAGTATTGGAACTCTGTGGTGATTACTCGCAGGTACGCAATAGTCAAGAAGACATTCGAGAGGACTGTAGGGGACGTTGGAAGCACTCAGGGTTGCAGAGTGATAGCAGCAGACTTTCCAGGAGGGAAGGTAGAAGGCAGGAATATGGCTATTGAAGGCCATGAACGCGGTGAAAAGAAGATCCATCAGCAGCCAAGCAAAGCTGAGATGGATAAAGAGCTCGTCGATATCAGAGTGAGGATGGAGGAACTTTCACTGCGGATGCAGTAGGATGCAAAGCCGCATTGGGTATATGAATGGCCCATGAAAGCGAAGGTGAGATGGTCGATTCAGAAATTGTTGGCCAGAAGACAGCGGAGACTGTTGAGAGGGTGGTTGATGCATGTTGAAGACCTCAACGAACCAGAGGAAAAAGTGGTTCACGTCTGTGAGCCAGAGGCTAGGAGAAATCTCACTGATGAGGGTGAACTGAGATCACTGGAAGATCTCAGAGACTGCCAAGATGGCAGAACATAAATTTCCAATTGCTAGGTGGGCAATGAGATGAGATCGTTGCGGGCTCTTATAGACTGTCAGGAGGACAGCAGGGAAATTTCATGTTGCCAAGAGGGCAATGAGATGGGATCTGAGGATCTCATAGACTGCCAAGAGGGCAGCAGAAAGTTTCCATATTTCCAGGTGGGTAGGGGAACAAAGGTGAGGCTATGTAAAAGTCTCATGAACTCGGAGTTGATTTCGGATCATCCAGAGGAGCTAACAGAGGACAAAGATCAGAAGGACATTTTGATAATTGGAGGAATTCAAATATTCCTTCCAGGTAGCCCAGTTGAGGCGAGAGTTTGTGTTGTCGATGTAGCAGCAATAGAAAGACAGCTAGAAGAGACTGTCAAAGAAGAGGAAGAGTTGGAGCAAATATCAAAAGTTGCCCAAGCAGAAGAAGGAAATGAGCATTTCGAGGAATGGCTCAAAATTTTCAGCCAGGAAGTTGAAACAGAGACGACTGCAACATTGGAGCTTGCAGCGGAAGAAGAAGAAGAAGAAGAAGAAGCAGACAGCATGAGATTTTCTTATCTATGTGAGAAGATTAAAACCTTGGAGAGAAGGGTGATAGTGCAAAGAATGCACATCCAACAAATCAAGTTGGAAGCAGATGCAGGAGGAGCATACCAACCCAAGGAGCAGCTGGGAGAGGTTAGACTTGAGCCAACACAAAGAGATATGGCAACAATAGAGATGTCACAAGAAAAAGCTGAGCAGTAGCTCAGTGATAGGACTGCAAAGCTGAACTTTGCAACAGAGTGGGCACTTAGTGCCACAGAGGATGAAGTGGATGACATGGGAGATCATGATGCTCTGCCAATTTGCAGAGAAGAAATGTAGCCGAGGAAACTGCATACACAGAGCCATCCATGGGAGAATCTAGATGAGGAGATAGAGCAAGTCAGGAGGTTGATGTTGAAGTCAGTACAGGAGACTTCCAGCAGATAAAGGCTGAGCAGAAGAGGGTCTGCCACAACAGGAGAACAACAGAAGTAGAAGCAACAGAGAGAAGGAGTAGAGATACAGCTCCAAAGAGTTGTTTGGGATCCAGGTGGATTTCAACAGCCAAGGTGGAGAGCTCATGAGCAGGAGCTCATGAATTTTTCACAGTAGAGGAGTATGATGCAGGAGCATCACTCCAACCCAACCAACCAACCAACACAGCATGCATTCAATGAAGAAGGAGAGGCGCAACCCTCTCGTTTCAAATTTTGAATTTGAAATTTGTATTAAATGTTTGTAAGGATGGTAAATCCAAAGTCGTGCCTTTGAGAAGGTTGTAGTTAAATAATGCCTTTACTGGTTGTAAGGCTGGGGTATAGATCTGATTCGGACTAGACAGCCCATTCAATGTAATTCAATGTAATTGAATAGGGTTGGTGAGGATGGAGGGAAGATCTCGAAGAGCCCCCTCATGTAAAAGATCCTTTGTATGTAGGATGAGTAAGAAGTAGTTGGGTAAGTCGGGTAGAGAAGAGAAGAGAGGAGAGTTGAGACTCTATTGCAGTCAAGGCTCAAACACATTGTAAAGAGGCATTTTCATATTAATACAATCAGAGCAGTTTTTCCTACATGTTATTTTGTGTATGATGAATGTCTTCATGTGTGTGTATTTATATGTTGTAGATGTATGATTAAGTGTGCATTTGCAGGGACATATAGGTTCTGCTATCTGTGGGTTCTTTGATTTCAGGTTTGGGGTTCTTTGAGGCTTCATGCCAAGAGGGTGTGACAGAACGTTGCGGGTTCTGAAAGCCAGTGCATAGATGCACTCCTGAATTCTGCGGAATATGGGCAAGGACGTGTCAGGAGGGCGCACCAGCTGAAGTCATTGGCTCAAGGAGGAAACCTCAAGGTTGTTGAACACCTTGGAAGAGGGACTGTGCAGAGGAGGACACAACAGAAGACAGAATCACTGAGGGATTCTGTGAGATCTCTGTCAGGAGGGCATTGAGCAGGTGCATATACTGCACAGGAGAAGGAGATAAAATCACTGAGGATTCTATAGAGCTCTGCCAGGAGGGCATCAAGAAGGTGCAAGGAGTGCATAGGAAGAACTCTTTTGAGTTTTGGAACAGGAGAAGTGTCACAGGAGGACCTTCACAGGGTTACTGAACACCCTGTAGGCTCAGCAAGGAGTTGCTTGAGTAAGTGGTTGCTAAGAGGGCACCAAATCTCCATCTGAGGGAGAGAAAAGGGTTAATTCCCTTAGAGGTCTCAGCAACAGAGAATCTCAGGATGGACAACACCTTCGTGTGTGTAGGGACCCTGCAAGGAGTGTAGAGGTTGAAGAATCATTTAAGGATTCAAGGAGGACAAAGATAAGGAGGAACAGTGCCTTTTTGCACAGAGCATCAGCTGCAAGGAGTGCAGAGGTAGAGAAACCCTTTGGAGGGTTCAGAGTTTGATAAAGCTCAGGAGGGATAGCATTTTCATAAAGCAAGCGAGGTCTAAACCCATCAAGCTCACAGAGGAAGCAAAGGTTGAGGCCTTTGAGATTTCAGAAAATCTTCCTAGGAGAAGGAAGAAAACACATGCTCAGAAAGGAGCTACAGCTGTCGTTAGATCTGGGCACACAGACCGATAGCCATCGAATCCAGGAGGAGATGCACGAGGTTTAATCCTCGCATGCAAAGGAGTGGAGCTATCATATTTTGGCATTTCGGGGTTCGGCATTTCAGGAATCCCGATGACAAGAGACCGAGGCACTTCACGGTGAAAACCCCAAAGTCACGACATGCGACTTGCCTTTGGAGAAGAAACTTCGGCATTTCAGCATATCGGGGTTTCGGATACTGGGAGGTCAAAGGAGAAAACATTTGTCGAGGAGGATCATGAAATCATGAATCCCGAAGTCCCGAAAATATCAGGACCATCCATCATTGGGAGGACACGTGGCAAGCGGTCAAGGTTTTAGAGAAATTCCCGAAAGGATGTGGGTCATTGATCGAGTTGGATCATAGCCGTTAGTTCAAGAGGGACATAGACCAAAAATTCGGTATTTCGGAATTTCAGCTACCGGGAGATACAAAGGGAAAGAGTCAAATCTCTTGACCCACGAAATACTGAAAGGATCGTGACCATCCAACAGGAGGACATGTGGCGAGTGGTCGAGGTTCCGGGGAAATTCCCGAAAGGAGGGTTTCGGCATTTTGGCTACCGGGAATGCAAAGGGTAAGAGTTCGGGACTCTTGACCCACGAAATCCCGAAAATATCTGAGTCGTCGGATCAGGGGAGGCTCATAGCCGTTGATCCCAGGTTGGAGTGGAAGACTGGCATTTCTGGGAGCTCGAAGGGGCAAGGAGTTGTTGCAGTTGGGATCGCGAAGTCCCAAAACATGAAAACCCGAAAGCGTTCTAAGGAATAGCGTCAGGTCACGGGACAGGGTCACGTGGACAGGACCCAAGAAAGGAGCCGGTCGCAGATTTCGGCATTTTGGAGTTCAGTTATTCGACAACTCTGATGACAAGAATTCGGGGCACAGAGGATTGAAAACCCCGAAGTCGCGAAACACGACGTGCCGTGGACAAGGAACTTCGAAGGAGTTCGGCATTTCGAAATTTTGGGATTCGAATTTTCGGCCATCCTGAGGACAAGAAACCGGGCAATTCGGTGTTGGAAACCCCGATGTCCCGAAAACAACATATCTTTGGAGTGAGGTTGCGGTCACACGTTTCGGAAGTTCGGGATTCGGCATTTCGGTAATCCTGGGGACAAGAAGTCAGGCACTTGACATTGAAAGTCCTGAAGTCGCGAAACGCGACATATGTTCAGAGTTAGGCTGCGGTCACGGAGGAAATGATCACATGGACCGAGATGTGGGCCAGGGCTAATTTTCGATTGAGTCCATTTCGGCATTTTGGCATTTCGGAGTTCGGGGAATCGAAGGGTCAAGATACTTGACATCAAAACTCCTGAAATCATGAAACTCGAAATCCCTTTCCGGAAAGGGTCACGGTCATGTTTGGTGGTCGTGTGGAGGGGAAGACTCACGCCTGGTGCATTGCTTGTGCAGGTGGAGTTTTTGTAAAGGACCGGTGGATCTGATTCATTGAAGGTTCCAGCTGGGAACTAAAGGAGCCGCTTCGGCTCGAGGAGTAATCAGAACGATCCTAAGACTGGGAGGTCGTGCAAAACCTATTGAGGCAGGAGGTTCTACGTTAGTGGCATAAGTCATATCCATTTGCAACGAGCCTCCTAGTTTGCTTACCCATGATCTAGATAAAAGAATTACATAATTGACAAGAACATCTGCCACAACTATATCCATCAAAACACTTCCCACAGGCATTTGGTCTAAGTGAACTACCAAATATTTTATCATCCCTAAACATATAACATTTCTTGCATCAAAGGAATACAAGTCATGATATGGTCTTGTGATTTGTAAACCTAGTTTCTCCATAACTATTTTTGGCATTAAATTGTGAGAATCCCTAGAGTCTAGCATGTAATTGTGTAAAAGATGTCCATGGATTGTTAAAGAGATATAAAATGGGGTTATTGCTTCACCTATTTCCTCAATATGTGGACCAAACATAACAGTAGGTCTTTCATCTTGCAAATTGAATGTATTTGGTTGGGTTGTTGAATAGAAAAGTCAATCATTTTCATTACTTGTTTTCTATAGAGAGGATTTTTTGCAATTTCTAATAAAGAGAAAGGAATTCTGATTTTATTCAATTCATTTTCTAGATTAAAAGAATTATTTACCTTCTATGTTTCTTTATGTTCAACATGTGTTTTCTTTGCAACCTGTTGATCAGATTTTTGTTTTGCAGTTGTGATTTCTTTCCCTTTATCTTTATTTTTTATTTTATCTTGATGAGCTTGACTATTAAATTTATTTTCATTTACATTTGTTCTTGGTCTAAGGTCGTATTTTTTGTGCAAATCAACCTGTAAAGCATATGAGAAAACTCTATATTGAGATGATGATGCCTCATTTAGACTATTGTTATCATCTTCATTAAAATAAGAATTAAAGCTTAGATATTTCTCATAATCATCCTGGGTTACATAAACATAATAAATGCCTCCTTCCATCATATTAATTTCCTCATCAATATCTTCAACTTCATCTCCTTCAAAGTTATCAACCATATTTTCATTCTTTATAGGTGTTTGTATTGGTTGATATTCATTTCTCCTTTATCTTGGTAAAACTAGAGGAGGATTGAAATGCCTTCTAAATTGATTTTGATTTATGTTATCAGGCCTTCTCCATTATGTTTCCATCTTATCCAGTTTATTTGATAAGTCTTTAATTATTCTGGACATTTCTTCAATTTTATCCTCTTGATTTTTGTTAGTACCAGATGTACCAACTTGTTCCTTTTGTTTTCTTCTTTCTCTTTCTCCTAATTCAGTTCTAAATCTATCCTTTCCTCATGCAAGCATATTACATTCAATCTCTACAACATCATCTTGCATATCATTTAAGGTAGTATATCTTCTTTCTCTAAGTAACAAGGCAAATTCTGGATCAAAAGATCCAGCAAAGGTAACCTTTGTAGTCGGTTGTGAAGGCTTGACATCTGCAGGGATCTTATTGTAAATTTTATTAAATATTTTGATGAAATATGAAATAGATTCATTATGTTTCTTTTTTAAGCTCCTAAACTCAATTAAAAAATAAATATGATCCTTCTTTTCACCCCATTGTCTAAGGAAAACATATTCTAAAGCATTCCAAGAATCAATAGAAATAGGAGGCAATGCCTTGAACCAAGTTCTCACCTTACCCTCTAAAGTTTGAACAAGTATCCCTATGTATACATATACATGTTCAAGACCTTGATAAATGTTCAAGAGATGTGATCCCTTCATCCCCATTAAATCTTGGTAATAGTTTCAAATAATTGTCAAGAAAATTATGGAGATTACGAGGGAGATTCAAAGGGGCATATCTAGCAATGGATTTATTGAAAATTATTGGTGGGGGAGGTGGTTCCAGTTGTTTTTGAGGTTGTTGTTGTGGTATTTTCCCTACCATAACTAAACGATCAATTAACAACTATGAATTTTCAGGAGTGAGTGAATTAAAGAATACTGTAAATTCTTCTTCTTTTAAAGAATGACTTGGGGGAAGAGTTTTAGGAATTTCTAGATATTCTTCCTTAGGAGGTATGAAAGGAAAATTAGGAGATGTATGAGGAGAATTTTTTGGAGAAAAAATGGGTGAATTCTCAATAAAATATATTTGAGAAACAACAGTAGAATCCTTGAGGGAAATTCCAATGTATTTTTCAGGAAAGAATTCAATAGAGTGGGTTGTAGAAACATTTAGAGATTGTTTCGGAGAGGTGGGAATAGATTCTTTGGGAGAATATGGGAGGGAGGTGGAATTACATAAAAAAAAATTGAATAATAATTTAAAATAATAGGATATTTTTCTTTATATTTGGTCTCTTAAAAGAAGAAGGTTTAGCAACATAGGGTATATAAGAAGAAGAAATGGGTCTTTGTTTAGGGTTTTTCTTGGACAATAATATTTTAGGATTTGCTACTAGGGTAGTCTTTTAGGGATTTGGGTTAGCCCTACTGTTTTTCTTTCCTGATTCCAGGATTAATAATGTGGATTCACCACGTGAAATATTTCAGCCATCCTAACTCTCGTTCCCCAGCAAGGAGTAGATTTTCTTTATTTTTCTACCCAGGGAAAATAAGGTTTCTTTAATTTGCTCCCTGACAACAGTGCCAAAAAAATGTTGTAACCCTTGATATGTTTTTGGATAGGAAATCATGCCAAGGAATCCATAGAATTATTGATTTGTTTAAATTGATATGTCCTAAAACATAGTATTTTTGTTGCTTTGTTGGGCCTATACCATTAGTCTTTAATTATTTAAAGATTAAGAATAGAAGGAAAAAAATTATATGTTCCAGACAATTAAAATTTTAAGAGAGTGAAAGGAGGAATAAAAGATAACAAAAGTGGATATTGAAGTAATGTATCTTTGATAAATATTACTTAACTTTTAGAATAGAAGAAATGATTAAAGAATATATTTCTAAACCAAAATGAAATTTAAACAGAAATGAATACTCCGTTCCTATTTAAAAAGGAATAATAAAATTTAAGAACAGGTCTTCTTAATACTCACAGTATTCTTGAAGAAATATGTAACCTTTAGAGATACCTTTTGCAGCTAATGATGGTAGTTGTAGTACTAAATCATCACAGTAATGGCAGTGGACACATTCAAGAGGAATTTAGAAGCATAAAAATAACATCAAGAAAAGGAACACATAGTCTAAAACATAAAAGTTTGAATCTTCAAAACTTGCAGAATTTTTATTAAAGCTCTATAGTCGGGCCTCCAAAACGATCCTTTACATCAAGTCTTCCTCATACATTTATACAATTTGGGTCATAACTAAATTTGGTTATCAGATCTTATTTTCTAGCCATTGGATTTACAAAAGATCAAATGACAGATGTTGTAATCTATGAATTTCTTCAACCACCTTTATGTGTCATCATGGGAGAAGTTTGAGGAAAAAATCCAAAGTTTTAATGGATGGATAATTAAATTATCTCATGTGCATATATGTGATATCAGCTCGGTGTATTTCTCATATGTAGGAGGATTTGAGAACAAATTTTTCATCTGCCAGAGGAGATGGAAGTCATCCATAAGTAAATCTACAATAGTTCGACCCCTTAATTTGTTATCCATGCCTTGAAATTTTGAATCACTTTATCTAGCAATAAATAAATAAAAATTATATTCTTCAAATGACAAGAATTTTCCTTTGTTACTCTAAGCTTAAGGCAGTCCCATTTTTTCCATCTTTTCAAACATGTGGGTAAATACGTCTATGACCCTTTTCACATTGATGCATTTATTCTGAGCTATCTGCAATAGATGTTTTTTTGTGAAGATATTTTCATCTTCCATTACCATTGTAGTTCTATCTTTTACACCTTTTCTTATAAGCAGTTCATTGGAATTAGAATTTAAGAACTTAATCATTCAGGTAGAAACCTGAGGCCTTGTTCCTAATTATGTAAATGCTTTCTTTAAGGTATCATCAACTTCATCTGTCAATAGAATCTCATTATCAATTATCTTGAAATAATCCCAGATTTTACTAACTTCATTAATGATCTCATCCCAAATGATATGTTTATCCCCTATCAGATATGGACTTCCATACAAATTATCCTCCATTTGATCTATGTTTGTTTTCATCTTTGTCTTCAGCTTTTGATATTTTTCAATAACTTTGTCTTTGTCCTTGATTTCTTCATTTTTTGATGCAATGGTTTTCTTCAATTTATCAATTTCGGCTCCTTTCATATTAAATTCTGCCAATGCCTTTGATAATCTTGCTATGGGGTTAGATGATTATGTTGAATGTAACAAATGAGATCATCCCTTCAAATTTTCAATCTGCTTGGCATAAAAATCAATGTGTTCTTCCATCTGCACCATTTTCTTCAAAAGTTGATATTTTTTTGCTTGGACTACTTGTAGTTATGGGGTTTGTACATGGTCAAATCATGGGATGTTTATCTTTTTCTTCATTACTTGGATCTCTTTATCTTTTTTTGCATTAGTGCTTGTACAGATGCTCCATATATTGGATTAGCTCCTAGTTCTATTATCCATTGTTCTAACTCCTCCACTCTTATTTGTATGGTTCTATTGGCTAGGCTAACTTTTCATTTTTTAATTGAGTCCTGAGCTTTTCATTTATGACATGAAACTTCTTGATTCCTATATTGGCTATCATAGCATCCTTGTTTATCATTTCTGTAGTTTTTATATGCAAAACAAATTTATCCAATGGATGGACTACATTCAGATCAATTGAAATGTATGTTACCTTTTTCTTCTCTTTTAGCTCCATAATTGCTATATTTAATCTTCCTTTATCATAATCCATAGCTGAGATCATCCTGGTCTGATATGGATCATGATCATAAACTCTGGTAATCATATTCTTTTTAATACTTGCACCTACTTTTCTGATCTCCATGAACTGATGAACCTGTTCTATCTGTTTTGTTTGATCAATAATCCCTTACTCTGTTTCACTTTGACGTTCTAAGCTCTTGAGTTTTTCTGATGATGTTACTTCTACAGTCACAACATGGTCCTTTTTTCTTGGTATTGTTTCTTCCGGTAACTTTAGATCCTCTTCTTCCTCCAGTGCTTCCATTTTTTGTCTTTTTCTTGATCCTTCTTCATCTGTTCCAAAATATTTTAGGGTTGATTCTACAATATTTATTTTTTATATATTCTTGAACTATTGTGGTGTTTGTGTAATTGGAGACTTCACATATTGAATTGATGATTTACCATGGACTTGTAAAATGTTCTGTACATCTTGCCAACTATCTTGATTCACCAATAGCTCTAGCTCAACTTTTTGTTGATGTTGATAAGGATCTTGCCCATGCGAGATTCTTTTTGAAGAGATAATACCATGGGGGTCATAATTTCATGGTTCTCCCTATTGAAATCTTGAGGCTAAGAGAAGCTTTGTTGTTACCTACAATGTTGATCTGGTATTGACAATGAAAGCACCTACCGCCTTCTATAATTTGAAACTTGCCTTATATTTATTTGACACAAAATTAATTTCATATGAGTTCAATCTTTGCCTAACATATTCGAGAGCAAAAATTCAGGTAGTAAAGAAAACATGAAAGAGGAAAGGACAAAGTTGACAACCATAAATTATGATTTTAGTATGATGTTCAAAAATGTACCACTCACCCACTTTCTTATATTGGCTTAACTGTATTAGTTTTTTGCATTCAAGAAATATTATGGGGGGGACTTCATTGTATATGATTTGGTAGGCTTTAGACATAAATCGGTCAACATACGATGAAAATCCAACATTCAAAGACTTATTCTTAATCATATAAGTCCAATGAATGATTGAAGTTGGGTTACCAATATCGTCTTCGACCTTTAACCTTAGATGCATAAAATGGAAAGCTTGAGAGAACAGGGAAAGGTAAACCATGTAAGATTGGTATCTAAAGAGTCTAAGAGATTCAAATTATGAGAGTCAATAATGAATTTAATCTGCCAAGAATTTGGCATAATTAAATATAGAGATGGGTTTGGTTGTAATTGGGAAAATGGAAACCATAATTCCTGACACAAACTCATCAATTGCTGAGTCATTGCTTTTTCCCAAAATTGAAAAAATCATAGAAATGTTTTTTTGTGAAACTTCAGGAAACAAATTGGATTCAATAACAACATCAACATCATGAACATCAAATTTTTTGCAGAGATACAACTATAACAGGGTAACCCTTTCCTCTGGTTTTAGTTCTCTGAATAATTTTGCATATATAAACTCGTTTAACGCTTCACCGTCATGGTTTAATGGACATCTCATCATTTCGACGATGGATTGAGGAGTTAATTCGATTAGGAGAAACCTAGTTGCAGAAATTATGGATCTCTTCGAAGGGATGTAGTTTGAAGCACACCAGACTACAAATTTTTGGAAATGGTAGATTTGAGGCACTAAAAACTTGGCTAAGTCAGATTCCCAGGTGTTGTAATGATCGACTATATCCCTATAACTCCGGTTAGTCTATTGTTGTAACTCAAAAATTTCAAAAGATATGGCATGGTCGGAAATATCCTTGTCTTTGTCAACTAGGTCTTCCTCTACAATATTCATGTTTTCTTTGAATTTAGATGACTCAGAAGATTCCATTCTAGATAAGAAAATTGGGAGAGAATATAGGTTTAAAATTACATGTAGAGGAGATTGATTGGGACAATTTTTAGGTTGGAATGACAATGGAGAATGGTGTTCGAACAATTTACAAGGTGCCGGAATAAATTTTTGAGAGCTTGAACTGTTTGCAAATCTCAAAATAAACTAAATATTTTATCTTTACCCTTTTAAATCGAAAGTGGATACGTTTCATTTTATGATTGGTGAAAATTTAATTAAAATAAAATTTGAATTTGAATTTTACCTTTTCTGCTAACTGGCATCACGCTAGACACACGTCGGTCTCATGCCAATTGCAGGGGATTCGAGCATAGTTAGGATAATTACATGCAGGGGGTGC